>LPNX010722283.1:5974-23336 GCA_001517045.1 Pseudotsuga menziesii | reverse complement strand
CCTCCACTCTACCTCCTCCTCTTCCTCTCTCTCCCTCCTCCACCTCGTCCCTCTTCCCTCTCTCCTCCACCCTCCATCTACATCCTCCTCCCTCCCTTATCCTCCATCTCCCCTTGGCCCTACCTCTTCCTCCTCCTCCTATCTCCCTCCTCCACCACCTCCCTTCCCCTCCCTCTTCCTCTACTCCCAACTCCTCCTCTCTCCCCTGCCATCTCTTTCTCCTCCCTCTTCTACTCCTTTACTCCTCTTCCTCCACCCCTCTCCCTCCTACGCCTTTTCCTCCATATTCCTCCTCCACATCCTCCTCCACCTCCTCCCTTATCCTCCTCCTCCTTCCCTCCTCATCTTCCTCTCTCCCTCCTCCTTCTCCTCCCCTTCTCCCTCCTCCTTCTCCCCATCCCCCTCCCTCCACCTACTCCATCTCTTCTCTATCCCTCCTCCACCGCCTCCCTTCTTCTCCCTCTTCCCCTCTCCAACCTCCTCCTCCCTCCCTCGCTCCTTTCCTCACCCTCTTCCACCACCCCTCTCCCTTTGAATCCTTTACCTCCTCTCCCATCCACCTCTCTCCCTTTCACTCTACCTCCTCTTCTCTCCCTCTTACACCCCCTCCCTCCACCTCCTCTCTCCTCCTCCACCCCCTCCCTTCTCTTCCTCCCTTCTCCTCCCCTTCCCCTTAACCCTCCTCCCTCCCTTGTCCTCTCCTTCCCCTCAACACTTCTCCCTCTCCTCCTTCTCGCATCCCTGCTCCTTTCCTCCTCCTTCTCTCCTCGACTCTTCCTACTCCTCCTCTCTCCCTCCTCCACCTCATCCCTCCTCCATCTCCCCTCTACCCTCCCTCTGCCTCCTCCTCCTCTCTCCCACACCCCCCATCACTCCTCCTCCTCCTCTCTTCCACACCCTCCCTCGCTCCCCCTTTGCCTCCCTCTCTTCTCCTCCCTCTTCCTCTCTTCACTTTACTCCTTCCCCCACCCTCCCTCTCTCCCTCTTCCCTCCCCTGCTCCTTTCCTCCACCTCTCTCCCTTCAACAAATTCTCCACCCTCTGCCTCCTCTCTCCCTCCTCCACCCCCTCCCTCTCTTCTCTCTGCCTCCTCCACACCCTCACTCCCTTCCTCCAATCTGAATAACAAAATTGGAATGAATAGAGATGTATGACATATGAAGTTGTATTTTCATATTTATGTTTGTAGGATTAAAAACTCGAATTATTGTTGGAGTCTTTAAACTAATTAATACCCAAGAATAATTAGAACTGTTTACATATTTTACAAAGCAATAAAAAATATACAATTTATTTTTTGGCATACTTTATAAAGAATTTAAAAAATACAATTAAAAAAATGTAAGCTTTTGGCATACACTCTTGTGACATATTTTAGAAAAAATTAAAAAAATATACAACCTTTTGACATCCTGAAAAATGATAATAAAAATACACGAATTTCCTTATGCTCTTGAAGAAAAATTCATTAACATATAGACATATACCCATGAACATAAAATATTGCATTCTCCATTTGGATTCAATTTCCATTAATGTGAGAGAAGCTTATCTCTAGCATCCTTTTATATAAAATTCCATTATCACTATTCATGAAACCTAGTTTTTACTGAAACAAGCAAATAAATGTTTAAAAAAAAATATCAATATCACGATTCATGAAATTGAGTTTTGACCGAAACAAACATATATTATTGAACAATGAATCTCAAACAACTCATATAAATTTGATATAAATTTGTCTATGTGTGTTGTTGTGTCTTTTTTGCCATGTTAGGTAGGTACTGATATAAATTTGATATAAATTTGTCTATGAGTGTTGATGGAAAATCTCAAAAAGACTTATTATAAGTTGCAAAGTACAATAGTAATACATATTATACATGTGGGAAAAAAAATAATCACGTCTAAAAAAATGTATCTCATTCAGTAAAATATCAGTCTGTAATATGGAAATATCACTCTATCATATGTAATTTAAACTTTAAAGTAATAGTTGGTCAGAATAGATCTAGCTGAGCTGACCTCCAAAATGAGTATATAGCTTTGGACATTCCTGTATAATCCTTCCGTGCCCAAAAAAATATGTGTAATGATTGTAACTAATCAACCTAGACCCACCTGCACATTTCAAGAATTTAGAGGTCAATATCTATCTAAAAAAGTCCACATAAAAATAGCCATTCTAATTATTAACCGATGTTTGTTGCAGCCTTCCTGTGTAATGATTGTAACTGATAAATGTAGACCTGCCTGAACATCTCAAGAATTTAGACCGTTCATATCAAAAAAGAATTTGCATGGAATTATCCACTTATGTTTTCCTACCGTAGAAAAAGAAGCAATCTTGAAAGAAATGAATTAAAATTACTGCATTACTAGATAGCCCTTACGTATAGCAGAGCAGAGCATAGCATAGCAATCAGATCTTCTCTCATATGGCAGAGGAGAACAGACACTGCCAGACAGTGCTGCTATTATTGAATGAATGCATAGGTTTCTATCTCTCATGGGCCGACAATGCTGCTACTGTTTGAATGAATGCATAGTTCTGCTGTATCGAACGAAACAATAAAACCATTGATCCGATCCATCTAGAAATCACGAAACTAAAGAAAACCATAAGCATCAATATAAACCATAAACATTACTTGACAGCATTTACATATCACAGAGCAGAGCAATCAAATCCATATGGCAGAGCAAGCATTAGTTGACAGCATTTACAAATCCATATGGCAGAGCATTGAGCAGAGTAGAGCAATCAAATCCATATGGCAGAGAAAGAATTACTTGACAACATTTACATATCGCAGAGCATTTACATATGGCATCTATCTCTCATGGGAATATGGGGTATCAAACGAAACAATAAAACCATTTCATACTCCACATCCCATACACCTTGATATTATCCATCTAGAAAGCACAAAATGAAATAAAACCATAAACATCAACGTAAACGAAATGAAAAGACGGCCTATAAGAATTTCCAGAAATTGCGGAAATGCCAGAAATTGCAGAAGCGGAAATGCTGCCAGAAATTGTAGAAATTGCAGAGTGTGGAAATGCCAGAAATTGCAGAATGCAGAAATGCCATATTAGCCAGAAAGCGGAAATGCTTGATGCCCTTGGTCATTTTAAAAGAAGTTGCGGCCAATAAAAGCATGCTGCGAATGGTCCTTTTAAGTTGCCTCCTGTCATCGTTGGTTCTTTGGTTCAATAGTGATGCAGGAAACATGCATCTAGAACCAGAGCCTTGTTGTTTCAAAACATTGATAATTTTTAGATGCAGGTGTTTGTTTGGGAATCTTAAGCTGTTTTCTTTCTATTGTATAATCCAATATGTGCTTGAAAAAAAATCCATCTCCTTCTCATCTCCTTTATTTATATATGTGCATGGAAATGGGAAAATATCGAGTGTTAAAAGTGAGAAATTAACCATACATTTGCAAAGAACATGCAAGAGGAGAATAATATCCACGGTTTGCAGAAGCCTCTAGAAATCCTCAAATTCAGATGATGAGGCGACGGACCCAATCAAGAAACTAAAACGACATGACTAGAAGGAAACTGCAACGTGGAAATGCGACCAAGCTAGCCAAATGCCACCAAACCTAGAATTGCCAAAACCAGAGGAATCCATAAATCTCGTAACATAATTCCATTAACTGGAGACTGAGGAAAAAAACTACTTCAACCGAAGTAGCGAGGAAAACATGATGGCGATTGAGAAATGATCCATGATGGTCGCACAAATCCTGAGAAATTCACCAACCGCGGTGGAAGACAGGAAGTGAACCCGGAATCACGAGCAACATAAATTTGCAACAAGAGAATGCCTCCAAACCCAAGAAGCAGCGAAAAGCAGTAATGGCAAACACCAACTCTTAAAAATCTAAGAGAAAGCAAACAGCAAAAAAAAAAAGGAAACACCATAAAGCATAAAGAAAACAATATAGCAGCAAAAAGCAAATAATGGCAAACACCAACTCTTGAAAATATTAAAGAGGAAAGAAAACAGCAAAAAGCATAAAAGAAACCACAAAAATCATAAAGCAAAAAGAAAAAGGAAACAACATAAAACATAAAGAAAACAATATAAAGCTTAAAAAGGAAATAACATAAAGCATAAAGAAAACAATATAAAGCTTAAAAAGGAAATAACATAAAGCATAAAGAAAACAATATAAAGCTTAAAAAGGAAATAACATAAAGCATAAAGAAAACAATATAAAGCTTAAAAAAGAAACAACATAAATCATAAAGGAAACAAAAATTGTGTTTTTTCTAAGTAAAGTTAATGGAAAAATCTAGGAATCTTTATTTATTGAAATATAAATTATATGTTTTGTTTTAATTTATTGAAATTTAGATTATATATTTTTGTTAAAATACAAAGTGTTAAATTGTTTTTTCCCTATGTGTAAGAGGAAACATTGTAGAATCTCTCTATAAAAATGGTGTCCATAGGCCAAAACAAAAATATATAAAAGCAATTATTATGTTTATAAAATTCATGTTAATAAAAGAAGATATACAAAATATATTTAATATTTTAAATACAATTATAATGTATATATTTTTATTATTTATTGATATAGTATTTGTAATATTGAGTATTGAAGTCAAAACTTTCATTCTTTAACAATACAATTTGAAAAATTACAAAAATATTTTAAGATTAATCATGATAATAAGGCTTAATGTAATATAGGGTAGCCCATAGAGTAAGATCTCCATTTCACATTATAATTACTTAAATCCTTTGAGATAAGATTATGGTGTTGTGATTCTAGAAACTCTTAAAATGTAACATATTTAGGTCATTTGTTAAGAAAATTAGGTATTCTAATTAATGAATATTTAATTAGTAAAATGGTTTATATTAGAGTAAACTTTGTATGATAATTTTTGTTTTTATTTATTTATTAAGATTTAGAGAACATGATAAGAGTATCTCATATTTTCAATTTTCATATTAATATTTTCCATGGTAGTAAAGTATCTATTTGTATGATATTAATTTTGGACAATATAAAATAAGTTTCTTTATAATCATGTTAATTGCATATTAGCTTATGTGATTAAAATGAGAAGTTGTTTATCCACCTCACTCAAGTTCAAATTTTGTTTGTGAAATGTTTTCCCTTTTTTGTTCCTTAATTGATGTTGACAAGGTACCCATAACATCACTCTTGTAAGTGTTTAAGGATGAGACAAGATATTTCCAACCATTACCCAAATGGGATTATCTCAACCGATTGTAGAAAATATTTCATTCTTTCTTCTTACTACTTTTCATTCAAAAAAATATTACTTCATTATTTCTATGAAACATACCAAACTAGTACCCCGGATTGGGTGGTATTTAGACATAAGGAAAATATGACGACATGTGGCAGGTCCTAAGGAGAGGATTGGACCAATGACACCTGTCCATCTTTGTTATTAAATGATTGCCACCTTGCCCCTATTAATCAATTTATAAACCTCCTTGTTTTCTCTCAGCTCCAATGAAATATGATATCTATCAGTTCTATACTCAGTGTTTTAATGGAATTATGGAAATAGATTGACATTCTGGTGTAAAGAACACTTGAAATTATGCTTTTTATAGGATGAAACCAATGAAAAGGATAGATATCATTCTAGGTACCAACATAGAAGAAACTAGTGCAATGAGTTTTTTCAAAATCAGTCATTTGAGAACCTAATTTCGGCACCATGAGGGTATATGGGTAAGAGCTATAGGGTTTTTGTAATGATTTTTGCAGCATCATATAGGTACATCCACATGGATAGCATCTGACAGGTGGAAGGTGTCATTCAATGAATCTTAGACATAGGAGATAAAATTTATTAAAGTGATGTACTTTTGTAATTACTTTATGTAAATGATATAGAGGGCCCGTGGTATTTGGTAACCCATGGAATTGGACCAAGGTATTTGCATATTCTAATGTTATTAAAGGAAATCTAGGTGAGAAGAGGTGACACACAATAGTCACACAAAGTGAGTGAGATCTCATTGAGTGGTTAGAGAAGTACTTTCAACCAAGTGTGCAGGTGCAAGTGCACGGTTAGAGGAAACTAGCAAGGGGAAACTAAGTGTTAGAAACTAGAAAGATCAAATGGATGATATTGTGGTATGAAAGGTATTATTTTTTCATTATAAGTTTTCCTCAATGGGCCATTATCCCAAGAAGAGAGCCTAGGATTTTATAGTTAATAAAATCAACTATTTGTTCATTTTTTTCCCAATTGGGGTTTTCTAAGCTAAATATATGTCAAATGTGATTGTGATTTCATGTGTTTTCTTGTCGCATAATTAGTTAGGATATAAATGTTTTTTCAGTAAATAAATTTTGTAAATTATTTGTGATAAGATATCATGTTTGGGATCGAATAAAAACAAACTTTTTGATAGTTAGGAGGGTAGGAATGGGATCAGTGTCCAAGCACACTCCAGGGTTAATCTCTTCATTGGTTGTATATATACTTGTCTTCTTTTATATCCCATCTATTTTTTTCACTCTCGAGCATGTTCGTAATTTTCTCCCTAACTCTCAAAGCCCATTTCCTTTTTAGGCATAGTCTCAGCATCAATAATTGATGAGGACTTATATATCAATACTATAAACAAACAAACTCAAACAAAAACTCCTTAATATGACACTAGTATAGTTTGACCAAATCACTACAAAAAATCACCCTTTATGGGGTTGTTTTGGCTTGAGTCGATTTTGCTAACCCCCCCCCCCTACTCGAAAAAAAAAGCCCTGATATTTTGACTTTTGGGGGTCGTTTTTGAAAACCTCCCCAAAAGTACAGATTCTAGGACTTTTAGGTGGGGGGGTTAGAAAGACCCCCCCCAAAAAAGTCAAAATAATTATACTTTTGGTGGCATTTTTTCAAACACCTCTCTGAAAAGTCCAGTTCCCAATAGTTTTATAGGGGGGTTAGAAATTACCCCTCCTAAAGGTGTGTTTGAAGGTGGTTTTTAGAACCCACCCCCCTTCTCCCCCCAAAAAAGGCACAAGAATTAGACTTTTCGGGGTGATTTTTCAAAAACTGCCTCAAAAAGACCAATTCCCAAGACTTTTAGGGTGGGGTTTAGAAATACCCCCCTAAAGGTGTTTTTCAAGGTAGTTCTTAGAAAACCCCCTCGAAATTCATGAGAATTACACTTTTGGGGGCAGGTGTTTTCAAACCAACCCCAAAAGTTTGATTCTCATGAAATTTGGAGAGGGCTTGTTAAAGACTCCCCTAAAGATATTTTTCAAGGAAATTTAAAAAGAAACCTCTAAAGTCTTTAGAATTCAACTTTTGGCAGCTGTTTGTAAAAATCCTCTTCTAATTTTTAAATTCTTGTGGCGTTTATAGGGTGTTTTAGAAATAACAGCCCTAAATATATGTTTCAAGGTGTTTTATAAAAATCTCTCCTAGAAGTCAAATTTTTTTTACTTTTAGAGATGGTGTTTTAAAGACCATTACCAGAAGTTCAATTCTCATGACATTTTTTTTTGGGAGGGGGTAGAAGGACCTCCCCTGTATATATTTTTCAAGTATGTTATCGATATCCATCCTCTCAAATATTACTTCAATTTACGAATGATTAGCCTATAATTGATCCCTAATTAACCTCATAATTGACTCGTAATTACCTAAGTTAACCACTAATAGCACCTAAATGACCCCTACTTGAGTACTAATTACCATTCATAATCCATGCTAACCACTAATCAACCCTTGATAACCTATAAATGTTCTCTACTTTTTTACAAGGAAAACTGTTGAAATATTGTAACTTCAAAGAATATTCTATATGTATCTTTTTGTGGTCCCTGATGGTCCTACCGGGAGAACCACTTGTATTACTTTGTACCCCGATGCTTCTAATAAGAAGAACTAATAAGAGTCATGAGGTAGTTCCCTCTAATTGTAAAGGTGGGTCATTAGCACCCCAGTGTGGTTACTTGAGCCTACATGTGTAACTCGAGCCAACATGATTAAATCGAGCCTACATGTCAGATTTAATTATTAAAGTGAATGGATGAATATAAATAGGGGTGTGACGCTCCTCATTTAGAACACAAACTCTCACTTATGTAGCGCATTAGTGGAGGAGAGAGGAGTAGCTGGAGAAGGAGGAGGATCAGTCTTTGATTTCCTTTTTGGTTTTACCTTTTATCTTTTGGGGCATCTGTTTTGAGGAAGCCTTTGCTGGGTTTTTTCCTTTAGGGTTTTCCCAGGATAAATATTTGTGTTCCTTTTCTATGGTTGTGCTTGTCTATCTTTCAGTGATCCTATTTATATGCTTTTGTTATGAAATTGAAATGAAATACTAATGATCTAGCTTAGCATATGAAAATTTAACATGGTGTCAGAGCCACCATGAAAGAAGAAATTGTGCAGCTACAGAAGCTAGGGATTCTTAGTTTCTGATTCTCTCTCCACAATCGATCAGCAAAAGAAGGCTAGGCTGACTCTCCATTGAAGGGCGCATCTTTCTGTCGAAGAGGAATTCGATTTCGAGCATTTTCAGTTTTCGGTGCAGGAAATTAGGTCTCCTTGTAGAAGAGGAATTTTTGAGTGAGCCCAGCATAGGATTGATCTCCTCATCAAAATTAAAGTTTAGAGACCTAGATCAAGATTTTTGGTTGGGTGAAACTCTAGGAAAGTCAAACCCTAGTTTGACCCCGAGCTAGAAAAACCCCAAATACTAAAACTGCTAAGTTTTGTTACATTCGCTATATCCTGAGATTGGTGAAGTTTCGGGAGTTGAAAATTGTAGAGGCTGAATGTAAAATATTTATGTACAATGTGTCCAAAGTTTAGCCTCCGATGTGCTATATGATGGGAAATATGATCCCTCCAAGTTAGGGTTCCATCTTCTTGTAGGATTCATCCCTAAATAGGACACCTGGGGAGAATTACTATATCTTGGGCTACAAAGGTCCCAATGGAATTTTGGAAGATGTTCCAGAAAGGGCATGGAATCTATATTCTATGGTCCAAGTTTTAGACTCAGAAGATGAAACAATGACATGTGGAAGTCCATACAACTTCACTATTCTGAATAGTCCTGTAACAGGTCACCTTGGGAAAATGATCATAAGTCCTAATTGGTGAAACCAATTCTGATGAAAGATATGGTGTTGGAATAGGGACACGTGAGGGTAGCTCAATATGAAGTTCCATATATATAGGAGTATTAATTTCATATATAGCACATAAATAGTATCACACATTTCTGCAGGAGAAATTGGAAAACTAGGGCTTCTTGTTCCGGGAGCTTCCTTCCACAGTTTTCAGAAGAAGAAAAAAAGTACATTGGACAGCTCAGCTTGAAGAGATATATATTTCTATCCAATAAGATATGAAATATTCCAATTTTTGAAAATTAGTGTTTCTCTGACAAACTCTAGATCAGCCAGCTCCAGAACTAGGACAACACCTCAAATCGGTAAGATCTAATCTTTTGCTATTTCCATTTGAGGTTCTCATCAGCTTGATGATAAAATTGGTGAAGTTGACAAATTCCAAGCATGGAAGTATTTGATCTCTTTGAATAAAATAAATTGGACACCTACATGAGTAGAGAGGTTCCAGTTCCAGAGGGATATGAGGCTCAAAGCCTTACACCAAAAGAACTTGGTCAAGGACAAGAAGATCATTGCTGATCGAGTCATGGATCAACTTGTACCACAAGTGTATTCCCTAAAGACACTGAAAGAGATGTTTGATTCCTTGAATAATCCATTTGAAGCAAAGAACATACATCAGAAGATGACCCTAAGAAACAAATTGAAGAGATAAAATAAAAAGTGAAGAATGAAAAAGTGGTGATAGCCACCTTGAATGGCCTCCCAGTATCATGGGATTCATCCATGCAAGGAATGTGTGCTAGAAGGAAGTGATTACTTTCAGCTGACTCTGAAGAAGCTTGAATCATAAGAAGAGAAGAAGAGTATGGGAGCAATTGAAGATAAATCTCTCACCATTCAAAGAAGATCCCTCAAGCAATGAGGAATATGAAGAACTCAATTCTTGAAGAACCTCTTATCCATCTTATCATTTGGATAAGAAATGATGATGTCATGAATGAAGAATATGATGAAGTATAAGGATCAAGAAGGATTCTACCCACGAAATGAATAAAAGACAAGTATTCAATTGTCATTTCATGATATTGTTTTGTTATACATTTGATTATATTCAGTTGATGTGTTATCCATGACAGACTGGTTGCATTAATGACAGTATTGAGATATGGATGAATGTTTTGTTGGCTAAACAGTTGCATGTTGCATAAGAATTTGTCGTTATGCATATGTTTTATGAAATAGTTCTAACCATGCAACCGGTGCATTTGAATTGTAGGAAAGGTCCCGTACAACCTCCTACAAGAAAAGAAGGATGAGACTTGTTTCGAAGAACAAGCGATGACAATTCAATAAACATGAATTTGAAGCTCCCAGGGTCAGAGACATCATGACAAAGGAAATATATTCAGAGAGTGGTAGATCGACCTCAAAGGATGAAGACCACGATGGCTATGAAAGAAGATATGATCAAAGAGTAACAACTGATCATGAGGAATGATGTATTCGATATGGTTTCGAGACATAAAGGGAAGTATGTAGTATCTTCCATATGGATCTACAAGAACAAGTGTTCAAAGAAAGGTTCGTAATTTTCCTCAGAAAGAATAGACTATGACATGACATACTCTATTGATAAGTATATATCAAGCATAGAACCACATATACAGAATGAAGAGGGAAGATGATACTCCACTTCAGGGGGAGTGACTACAGAAGATATCTAAGTTCGACATGGTACGACATGATGGACAACTTCCTGATGGATCGAAACTTTACCAAGAGTAAAGTGGGTTCCAACCTTCAAGGTTGAATGCAGAAGATTAAGATATGTTCATGACCTGACAAGACGAACTCATGGAAGATTTTATGATGAAAGAATAGTAAAATGATGTTTGGAATATAGTTCCCAAACTAGAAGGAAAGAGCATAGTATCCTCCAAATGGATATACAAAATAAAGCATGCAACTAACGAAAGTATCGGGAATTATAAAGCAAGATTTGTGGCCAGAGGTTTCTCTTAGAAAGAGGGAATTGATTATGAACAGACATTTTCCCCGGTAGCACGGTATACTTTGATTAGAGTTATCATGGCACTTGCATCCATGATGAAGTGGGACTTACACTAGATGGATGTGAAAACAGCTTTTCTGAATGGTGTGATCGAAGAAGAAGTATACATAGAACAACCACAAGGATTTGAATTTGAAGATAGACATACTCACATATGCAAGTTGAAGAAGGCCTTATATGGACTCAAACAAGCTACTTGAGCTTGGTATGAAAGGATAGATAGTTTCCTATCAAGCATGGGATTTACCAAGAGTAAAGTTGATCCTAACCTTTATCTCAAGGTTGTAGAAGATGAGCATGTCATACTATTATTGTATGTGGATAATATATTCCTGACAGGGAATGAGAAACAGATTGTAGAATGCAAGAAGAAGCTCGCTGAAGAATTTTAGATGAAATACCTTGGGTTAATGCATTATTTTCTAGGTCTACAAGTATGGAAAAATTCAGAAGGAATCTTTCTCAACTAGGGAAAGTATGTAGTAGAGATATTAAAAAGATTCGATATGTTGTAATACAAAGCTATGGCCACACCAATGGATTCCAACTTGAAGTTATTAGCTAATGAATCATCAGAGTTAGTGGATGTGACTCAATACAGACATATTATTGGGTCATTAAATGTATCTAACAAATACCAGGCCATAAATTTTGTTGTGAACACCTTGAGTAAGTATCTAGTTCAACCTATACGTGTTCACCAAATAGCTGCAAAACATGTGATGAGATATCTGAAAGGAACTATAGAATTTTGTCTATACTATGATAGAAAACATGAATACAGATGTATATTGGGCTGGAAGTATCTTAGACAGGAAAATCACATCAGGTAGATGCTTTTGTTTGGGGTCTACTATGAGTTCATGGTTTAGCAGGAACAAGTCTAGTGTTTCTCTTAGCACGGCTGAAGTAGAATACATAGCAGATTGCACTGCTAAGTTATGAATCCATATGGCTTTGGAAGCTGATATCAGGTCTCTTTGACCTGAAGATGGATACTACAATGATTCTATGTGATAACTAGAGTTGTGATGATAGAGAACCCTATGTTCTGTCGTAACACATAGAAATCCGGTATTTCTACATACAAGATAAGATGCAGATGATGATGTTTCAATATTTGCATACTATAGATGTAGATTATGGTGATTCAGTATTTATATACTGAATATAGAGATGATGATGTTTTAGTATTCCCATACTGAAGATATAGATGATGATGATTTCAGTATTCCCATACTGAAGATATAGATGATGTTTCAGTATTTACATACTAAAGATGCAGATGATGATGCTTTTAGTATTTCTATATTAAAGATATAGATGATGATGCTTTCAGTATTCACATACTGGAGATACATATGGTGATAGTTCAGTATTCACATACTAAAGATGTAGATGATGATGGTTTAGATGATGATGTGCTGACAAAGCCTCTGTCTTAAATAAAGTTTGAACACTTTTGAGACAATCTTGGTGTGGTTTGGAAAGACCTTCCCCGAAAGCGGGAGTAGCGATGTTGCAATGGGATTGTATCATCCCTGGGCACTTGCCCTAAAGTGATCTGAGGACATCAGTCCTCAAGAATGAAGTGGGATTGTATCATCCTTGGGCACCTACGATAAAGTGATCCAAGGACCTCGGTCCTTGAGAATGAAGTGGGATTGTATCATCCCTGGGCACTTGCCCTAAAGTGATCTGGTGACCTCAATCCTCGAGAATGAAGAGTGATTGTATTATCTTGAGACATATGTCCATAATAGATCTGGTGACTTCGGTCCTCGAGAATGTAGTAGGATTGTATCATCCTTGAACTTCGCTTCAGAATGGATTTGGTGAACTTCGGTCATCGAGAAGGTGGAAGGATTGTATCATCCTTGAACATCAGTTCAGAACGGATCCGGTGAACTTTGGTCATCAAGAAGGTGGTTGGATTGTATCATCCTTGAACTTCAGTTCAGAATAGAGCCGGTGAGATTCGGTCATCGAGAAGGTGGAAGGATTGTATCATCCTTGAACTTTGGTTTAGAACGGATCCGGTAACTTCAGTTGTCGAGAATGTGGTAGGATTGCATCATCCCTTGACTTTAAGTCCAAAATAGATCTGAAGACTTCTTTGTCTTTTGCAGATTGTTGGTGATGATGATGATGGTCCTGATCGAAAGATCAGAGTATGATGATGATGATGTTTTTGATCAAAAGATCAGAATGTGATGATGATGATGTTTCTGATCGAAAGATTAGAGTATGATGATGATGATGTTCTTGATCAAAAGATTAGAGTATGATGATGATGATATTTTTGATCGAAATATTAGAGTATGATGATGATGATGTTTCTGATCAAAAGATTAGAGTATGATGATGATGATGTTTCTGATCGAAAGATCAGAGTCTAATGATGATGATGCTTTGATGATGATGTTTCTAATCAAAAGATCAAAGTATGATGATGATGATGATGTTTCTGATCGAAAGATCAGAGTATGATGATGATGATGTTTCTGATCGAAAGATCAGAGTGTGACGATAATGATGTTTCTGATCAAAAGATCAGAGTATGATGATGACGATGTTTTGATGATGATTCTTTGATGATGATGTTGCTGTTGATTGAAAGGTCAAAGTGCTAAAGTTGTTGTTTATTGAAAGTTCAAAGTGCTGAAGATGTTGCTGCTGATCGAAAAGTCAAAATGCTGAAGAAGTTGTTGCTAATCAAAATAGTCAAAGTGTTGCTGTTACTAAAGACTAAACTTTGAAGATGCAGACTACATGATGTTGAAAAGCTTCCAATGATTTATAGATGTGTTACCATGATGATGTTGATGATGTCCTCTATCTCTCTCCTACTATTGTTGTTGTTGATGTTACTGTAGAATACCCTTGTCGTTAAAGGGGAGTGTTGAAATAATGTAACTTCGAAGAATATTCTATATGTATTTTTTTGTTGTCCCCGATGGTCCTACCAGGAGAACCACTTGTATTACTTTGTACCTCGATGCTTCTAATCAAAATAACTAATAAGAGTCATGAGGTACTCCCCTCTAATTGTAAAGGTGGGTCATTAGCACCCCAATGTGGTTACTTGAGCCTACATGTGTAACTCAAGCCTACATGATTAACTCGAGCCTACATGTCAGATCTAATTATTAAAGTGAACAAATGAATATAAATAGAGGTGTGACGCTCCTCATTTGGAACACACACTCTCACTTGTGTAGCGCATTAGTGGAGGAGAGAGGAGTAGTTGGAAAACAAGGGGGATCAATATTTGATCTCCTTTTTCATTTGACCTTTTATCTTTTGGGGCATTTATATTGAGGAATCTTTTGCTGGGTTTTTCCCTTTAGGGTTTTCCCAGGATAAATCTTTGTGTTCCTTTTGTATGGTTGTGCTTGTCTATCTTTTAGTGATCCTGTTTATATGATTTTGTTATGAAATTGAAATGAAATACTAATGATATAGCTTACCATATGAAAATTTAACAAAAAAATCAAGGAGAAACAGAAGGGATTCCTCTAAGCATTCATAGATGTCATATTCCCTAGCAAGCCCATCGATGTAGATAAGTGTGCCTCACACACAAGGATTCAAAATGGAATTATGCCACTATGAACCTAAATAAATGTCCAACATCATGAGAAATATTGGTTTATCTAATCCTTGGGCTTAAATGGCCCATACTTACCCATAGTTGACCCATAATTACCCCTAGTTAACCCATAATTGGCCCCTAATTACCAATAATTAACCCCTAATTCACCACTTATTAACCCCTAATTACCAAGACTCATTACCCAATAATTACCACCAAATGACCCTTAAATACTCGTAATTGACCACAAATTTCCCTTAAATGATCACTAATCAACCATTAATTACACTTCATTTACCCATAACTACACATAAACGACCCCTAACTCTAGATGGGGATTGAGTCCATCAAATAAACATTATAGAGGGATTTTTTTGGCTTGTGAGTGGGATATGGTGGCCATTTTGGGATGAATAACACCAATATATATTTTTTAATACGAGGACATGGTTTGGGATTAAACTCTATGGCCTAAGTTCATATAGTTTCCTCCATGTTTCGTGGGTCATGTGTAGTGACCCAAACAACCACACATGCCCCATAACTTTGGAATAATTAATGAACTGGAGACAAAGGAATAAACTAGATCAATATATATTATGGATCAATCAAGTGATAAGCCATGTATCAATGGCCATTAAGATCATGGAGAGGATGAATTGTCAGATAACTCTAGGTTTAGAACATATCATGACCATTAGATTGACATGCACAATTGCATGCTAAAGAAACACACTTTTCCTAAATATACATTATAACAAGTTGATCTTAATTAACTCCTAAGTGTCTAAATATTCTACCATTAACCTCTACATATTACATTAGAATATGGACTGAATTTGTGTCCTTAACCAAACTTAAAAAAGACATTGTTGTTCAATTTCTAGATGAGCATGTAATTACAAAGTTATGGGTTCCATTGTCTCTTGTATTCGATTAATCAACATACTTTTCTTCCAAATATAAAGCGAGTTTTCTCTAGATAAAGGAATTAATATGCATTATGCATCAAACTAATATTCTTAGGGAAAACAAGGTAGGTGAATCTACAAAAAAAAATTGATATGGATACTAAAAAGAATAGTAGTTGATCGCCAACAAAAATAACATAATGCTCTCCCTATCATTATCTAGATCGATAGGCCTACTCCAAAATAATCATCAGGAACTTCGAATTACTTCCTTGTCTGCAAAAAGGAAGTCATTATCCCCCCACTATGTTTTTCCCCTTCCCTTTAGTTATCCCAAGCATCTAGAGGACAAGAGGGTCATATTTTCCAAAGTAGAATAAACACTTTGTTGAAATTGGAAGAGGAAAGAGACAAGGTGAGAATAAAATTCATAGTACATCAAAAAGCAATCAAGAATCAGTATGTTAACAAATCAACTGGAAATAAATATTTCAAAACCGATGATTTGGTTTTGAAATGGTATTAGCCTCATGAAAAGAAAGGCATGAATACAAAGTTTGAATAATTATGGCTTGGCCCTTATGTGACAGTTGAGAAGCTTGTAGCTGGTACCTACTGTAGTAAGGATTTCTCCTTACTATAGGGGTAGGAATAGCTCCCTTCTACCTATAGGGTAGAAGGGTGGGTTCCTGCTAGTGGGTAAATGCAAAAAAATGAAACATAAATGTAAATGACAGGACAGTAAACTAAATCTAAGCTAATCTAAGAAAGAAGGAGAAGCAAATGGCAATATTGAACCCCTCTGCACACAATGGGTTAGGGTTCCACCTCCAAAACCTGCAAATAAGCCTAAGCTACAATGGAAAACCTGCAAAACAATGTTAAGCAAAACCTATAAATGGAATGAGGGTTAGAAAGCAAAGCATATTAAACAACTAAGAAGCAGAAATAAAACATGGGTATACCTTCTCTTGGGTGGAAATGGGCCACCATATCGAAGCTTGTGGAAGCACCTCTCTTGGTTGGGGAGTAATGGCTCAATGGAAATGGAGATGGAGGAGAGGGAGTGTGCGTGGTTTGAGAGGCAAAGGTATTAAAGCATCCATGCATAGCATAACAATAGGCAAGGGAGAAGTGTTTTGAGAGTGACCCCCCACCCTCTTTTTATAGCTTTTCCAAGGGGTTTTAGGGTTTTAAGCCCTTGGTCAGGGCTTTAGCCCCTTCCACCCTAAATTTAGCCCCTTTTAGGGTTTTAGCCCCCTTTTGAGGGCTTTAGCTCCTAGGGGGCTATTTTAGGCTCCATTTTGGGGTTTCTAGCCCTTTTTCTTCATCCTTAGGCTATTTTGGAGTTGTAGGGGTCCAATGGAGGGTCTTATGGAGTGAATGAAGGTTGTGAGATGGTGTCCTTGGGTGGTGTAGGCCATTGAGAGCTATGTGGGGGATTTTTGGGTTAATAGATTGCCCCATGATGTGTGAGGGTAGGAGCTCAACATATGGCTGATGGACATCATAGGATTTGCTATGTAGAGGTGGTGCTTCCGGGGCTAGGGCATGGTGGATTTTGGTTTTGTATTAATATGGTTCCCATCAATGAGTCAGATACAATAAATGTGTGACATGTATATGGATGAGGTGGGAATCCCCATGCTCGTGACAATGTCAAAAGAATCATTTCA
>LPNX010722280.1:391321-407546 GCA_001517045.1 Pseudotsuga menziesii | reverse complement strand
CACACACACACACACACACACACACACACACACACACACACACACACACATCCCTATGTTTCCCCTTTCCACTAACACCCTCTAACCTATAACCTACAACACCTAGACACCCCCCCACACATCCACACGTCACATCCACAAGTCTCCCTGTTAGGTCAAGAATTTGTCTTCCTTAGCTTCATGTTTTGTTTGTGTTTTTGAAATTTGCTAATGTTTTTTATTTTGGAAAATTTTGGTTTAAAGGTTAATTTTGAGTTTATGCCTTTAGGTTTTCATCTTTTTTGGTTTTTTCTTATTTTTTAAAGCTTGCTTTTATAAAAAATTTGCGTGGAGTTCATTTTTGAAGGGTTCTATAAGGTGCATATTGATTAATGGTTTCATCAATGACACTAAGATCAAAGATTAATTATATGAATTAAGTCTTAAAGTTGGATTAGTAATCAAATGACATAAATTATATGTTTGAACTTTCTTGTAGCGCAAGAGCGAAATTAATACACTAGCGTGCTACAAGAAAGTCGCGAGTGCCCAAATGATCATTTTTCACCCTAATTTTTTTGATGATTTCATTCCTAAGGTCTTAATCACATAAATTAGCATGTTTGATACGTGTCTTTCCAGGCTAATCATGTAAATAGGTGTTTGGTCATCATGTGAGGGAGATTGCGGCAGTTGTATGCAAATTCAGGGCAAATGATGATAGTGAGTGGAACGAGGAAAAATTTTCGGGAATAGGTTCCTAAGATGAATATTTCGGAGGCATTGAACGTCGTGGTGAATACACATTGCTGAAAAATCAGAAATTTGACAGTTGAAGGAAGAATTAGGGTTTCCTAATGGTGACAGTTAGAAGCAATCTAGAGGGTTGAAGATAGCTGGAATGTGCAATTCGACACCTAATCTATTAAGGGATCAACTTCTAGCACCTGTATCAAGCTTTGAATGAGGTATCCTACGTGACCTTTGACAAGGTTTGTTAAAATTGGGGGTTTTTTCTGATAAAGCCCTATTAGGTCAAAATTTTAAACAAAGACATGAATTTACTCACTCAATAGACTTTCAGTGATGAGATATTAATCAAAATATCTAAATATGCATCATTTGAGTTAGTAAAGTTTAGAGCATAACTATTGGAGATTTATAAATATGTGATTAAGAGAAATTATTGGAACTTGGCACAAAGCATTTCCTAAACTGGTGATAGGGCAGACTGTGTAAACTTGAAGATAAATAGACTGTGAAAGTTTGAAGGAAAATTGACTGCCAAGACTATGCAAATTTGAAGAAAATAGGCTATGAGATTACTAACAGGTGCTGAAAACCATACAGAAGATGAAGAGGAGTGGAAAAAACAATAGGGCCGAGCCCACTGACCTCAATTGGATAGATAAATTTCCAGGATGTGCTGAGCTGTTTGAAAATCCTGGATGGTTGATAATTTTTAAGAAAAGTGATGGATACAATGCTAAAGTCTCTCACAAGTTTGCTCAGTGTTATGACAAAGATACTGTATCTTTTGATACTTTGAAATTCAAATTGACCACAGATTTGGTGGTTGAGGCAACAGGGGTTAAAAATGAAGGAGAACTTTGGTTTAAGAAAGTGCCATTTACTTTTAATGCACAAAGGTATCTATTTCCTGGTATTGTTCCATATTGGGGCAAGGGAGTGCCCATCCATCACTTTAGAGCTGAATGGGTAGAACCTATCAAGGTTTTACAAAGTTATATTACATGTGAAGGAAGGTATGCCTTCATTTTCAAATACCATTTCAGGTTCCTTCAACACCTTAGTAGTGAATCAAAGATGAACCTACCTTTCTTCTTGCTAAAGAGCCTACAGAAGATGTCCAGCAAAATCAAAGAACACCAATATCATACTAGACAGTCCATTTTTCACCATGGACTAATTAAACTCATTATCAACAGTGTTTTGCAGAAAGAAGGGAAAACTTGGGAATATTTCCTTTTTTGGTCAGGGTTTCAGAATAGTCAAGAAGGAAAGTCTACTAGAAAGCAGGCTGATAAAGGACAGACCTTGATCAGAAAGCTAAGACATAAAACAAAGGTTAAAAATGAATACAGTGTCCAATTAAAAGAAGTTGCAGAGCCTGCAAAAGAAGATTGTGAATCTAAACAACATCTAGATGACAGTGAGAACAAAGATTTGCAGTCTGTTAATAAAGAGACTCAGCTTGTTCAGGATGATGCACCAACAGAGATATTTGTTGATGATAAGATTATACTTATAGAGAAGGTTTCAGTTGATGAAGAGGACACTAAATTCCAATAACAAAGTCCAATTACAATCTTGTCAGAAGATGAAACATACCACTTTGAGGAGGATAAGATTCATGTTATTGATGAAACTAAGGTTGGCACTAAAAAGGGATTTTACAGCTAGGAAGATAGGGTAGCAGTACCAAAAAAAAAGAATCTTAAAGTCATGTAATTTGCCTCTATCATCCATGAGGTTAAAACTTTAAAAATGGTAGGAGAACTTGCTCCTGGGTGGAGACCAAAGACTAGACCCAGAAACAAGCTTAGGATGAATATGAAGAAATTACTAAACCCTAAATTGAATAAAGAGGGGGTAACTGTGATTGATGACTCCTCCTCTGATGAAAAGCTAGATGTTGAAAAAGGTGACAGCAAAGGGAAAAAACCAATGAAATCAGAAAAAGAATCTACCCTCACTAAGACTAAACTATCTGATGTATTTTTAGAGATACGAGGCCAAATGTTAAAGGAGCAACAAGAAGGTGAGATAGAGGTTTCTCACTCAGAAAACAAGTTGATGGTTGATGAAAATGTTCCTGGTGAAACTGAAACTAAAGAAAACCTAAGTTTTCATGAGACTTCTCCAGAGTTGCTACCAGAAGATGAAGAAATCTATAGGAGACTTAACATTCCATGGCTTCCCCATGAGATGCAAAGTACAACAGGAAATAAAGCATTTGATTCAGAGAAATAAAATTTACGGAGAACTATAAAGTAGTATAAATATCAAGTAGAATATATGCAGGAGACAAATGATGGTTTGGTTATGGCCAATATAAGACTCAGAGAAGATCTAGATGAGGTGAATAGCCACTCTCAGGAGCTAATTGCAGTCTCAAAGGAGGCATTGAAAAGAAAAAGAAATATAGAGTCACAGTTTACAATGTTAAAATAGACCATCAAAGAGCTACAGTAACAAAATGAAGACCTCACTAGAAACATGGAAGAGATGGAAGTAGAGCAACTGAAGGCTAGGAGAAAGGCCCAAGCCTTAGAGGGGATAGCTTTGTTAGCAGAGGTAGCTAAAGATCTATGAGGATTGTTAACAAAAATCAGTTATTTGTTATGTTTTGAAGAATATTTCATTTTTGTAATTATTATTTGATAAAACCATTTCAATGAGTAGGATGAAAAAGCAGTTAGGGTTTAGTCTTTAACTGAATTTTTGAAGGATAGTATTAAGGGATGTCACAAAGAGGACTAAGGGTTCGAATTTTTGGCTTGCTAGAGGAGGTCTCCTGACTTGTTCATAAGCTAAGTAAATAGCTCTTATGTGTATTTGAATAACTGATTATGAAAATATGCTCCATTTTATCCTTCAGTATGTTCTCTAGCTTCATTTATAGCTTGTTTAGCTACTCAGTTGGTAATTTTATTGCTGGTTTAAAGTTTTTATGCTTGTAGTGCTTGCCATTTGTGGATGAATTTCAGTGATATTTTCTATTGGATACATGGTTATTATGTTGTGCATCTTAGTTTTTCTATGCTTGTGATTTAGTTCTTATTTGGGTTATGAATGCATTCCCTCTTGCCTTCCCTCTTGTCACCAAACCTCACAACTAGAAAACCTTAAAAAACCCTAAAAACCTAGTTTGTTTTATTGAAATATTTGAGATTATATTGGCTTGTTTTCTTTTAGTCTGGAAACAATTTTTGGCATAAACATCTTTGGCACTGTTGCCGGGGAATGAAGTTGAAAATAGATTTTTCCCTGGGATACTTATCATTTCACTGGTCTTAAGAGGTGAACTTAAACCAGCATATCTCTAAGACTACTTTTCACCAGTTTGTCATAGTGGCTACTAGGGGAATTGGAACTAGAAACAGACCTATTTCACCTTTGCAGCTGGGTGTTTCAGACCCAGAATAGATATTGAAGACAGCAAGGAAGATTAGAAGGTCTCAGTCATTACCATCCCTATGTGACCCTAGCCATTTGGATGGTTCATCACCTTCATCTGTTTTGACAAAAGAAAAAGAAACTTTACCTTGGTTAAAGCCTATAATTCCTGTCAATAATTTTCAAGTTTTCACTGATCCTTTATCTTTCAGAAAAGATAAAACAGTATCTCCTGGTAAGATACCTCTATTTAATTTGAAATTAGGTAAAACCCCTTTTCAGCCAAGTTCCATCCAAATCCCTCCATCACCAAAGTCAGTCAACCTTAAAATGGCAGCCCAAAATCAGCCTATAGACATGATGGACTGAATGGTTGCAGCTAGATATGCACCATTGGTTTTGCCTCACCCTTTGAATGCACTGCCTAGAGGTGACTATCAGAAGTACCTACCTAGTTTTAATGGACAGGGTGAAACTAAAGCTGAAGAGCGCTGGGAAGCTTTTTTCAGATATGCTGATAACCAAAACATTGAAGCTAAGGACGTATGGATGAGAATGTTTGTCCAGAGCCTCGATGGAGATGTCAGAAAATGGTCTAGGGAGCTGCCTGGTAATTCAATCACCATCATTAAAGAGCTTCAGGACCTCTTCATGAGACAATGGGGTGACACCAAAGACCATACTTATTATATAACAAAGTTTGGATCCCTTAGGAGAAAGAAGGATGAAACCATTGTAGAATTTTCAAAGAGATTTAATAAAATGTACAACAAAATTCCTGCAGAAATAAAGCCTTCAGAAACATTTGCAAAAATTTCATATGCAAATGCTTTCGATCATGAATTTTCCTTACTATTAAGAAAAAGAAGACATGTTTCTTTACTGAACATGCAAGATGTAGCATTGGAGGTGGATTCTAACATATTGGATTCCAATAGATTGAAGAAGGAAACAACTCAGTAGATGTATGACAGGAAAAGAAAGAAGGAAGCAGCTCAAGGAGGTTCAGCATCTCATTCTGTAGAAGGGAAAATTAATGAGATGGCCAAGTTGGTGAAGATTTTGACTGCAAAATTAAACAAGTTAGAACTAGAAAGAAATTCCAGCAAGCCTATTCAAGAAGGTGAAAAAAACCTTAACCATCATAACCAATTCATAAGATAATTTGCTCCTCGTTTCATACCTAGAGAACAAAGAAATAATGATATTCATCGAGAAAGGAGAGAGACTGAGGATCAAAGGGTACCTCCACCTCTTCAGAACAATGTTGTTGATGAAGAAGAGATTGATGAAGAAGTGCTATTTGAAGACACATATTAGGATATGAACTATTTTGGAGAAAGGTTAACAGAAGGTTTTGTCACTCAAGGAGAGTTTTTAAATAGAGAATATTATGATGCCGATATGCTTGAAACAGAGGATGATTTAAGTCTGAAAATGACTGATGTAACTACTGATGTCTGTCAAAATGAACCCAAGAAGACTGTGAATTTGAGGTTAGGCCCAAAAAAAGTAGTACAAAACCCAAAGAAGAAGTTAGTTGTACCTGCTAAGCAACAATCTTATCCTGTGTCAGAGAAAAAACAAATCCCAGAAAAGCAAAAGAAGAACATGGAGGTTGAAGAGGTCAATAAAACTATGCAAAATTTTAATCTGGAAAATGAATTAGGCAAATTAAAGATTCCTGTGCCTTTAACTCAACTAATGAAAAATCCTTCATATAAATAATCAGTTCTTAAAATGATCAGTTCAGCAAACAATCAGCCTATTTCTGATACAGTGAATTTGCAAGAAGAAAATCCTAAGATTTTTATTGGATCAGCCTTGGATGAAAAAACTAAGAATGAAGCAGGTGCTTCACCTCCATTTTACATTACTCTGATGGTCCATGAACAAATGATACATAATTGTTTGTTAGATTCAAGAGCATCACACAATTTAATGCCGAAGGCTGTCATGGAGGCTTTAGGTTTGAGTATAACCAAACCCTATCATGGTCTGTATGCATTTGATTCATGAGCTGTAAAGTGTTTAGGTGTGATTAACGACATGGTTGTCAGTTTGGCTCAATTACCAATGAAAAGTGTAATCATGGATGTGGTGGTAGCTGATATTACACCTAAATTTGGATTACTTCTCTCTAGGTCCTAGGCAAAGAAAGTTGGTGAAACTTTACAAATGGATTTATCATATGCTACTATTCCTGTGTTTGGAGGAGAATACAGAAGGGTGTACAGAGAGATTCAATTTTCCTATATTGTAACAGATGAAAAGAACCCTACCAACCATCCTCTGTATGTTGTTGATAAGGATCTGAGTACTTGCATGTTACATTTTAGTGATGATGACAATACTGCTAGTTTGTTATAGGTTGAAAAGGAACAACCAGTTAAATGCATCAAGGAATATGAATATGAGCTTTGGCAATTATACTTTGATGGATCATCTTGAAAATAAGGTGCTGGAGCAGGGATTCTTCTCATATCCCCTAGGGGTGAAATAGTAAATCTGATGTATAAATTAGAATTCATTACTACAAACAATACTGGTGAATATGAAGCTTTACTGTTAGGATTGAAGGCTGCCAAGGATTTAGGCATTCAACAGATTTCTGCATATGGGGACTCCGAATTAGTTGTTCGGCAGGTGAGGAACAACTATCAAGTGAAACAGGATTTGCTGAAAGTCTATCAAAATGAGTTATGGGACATGATTGATAATTATTTTGTAGCTTTTAACATTACCTATATTCCAAGAGACCATAATCAGACTGCAGATTCATTGGCCTTAGCTGCTACACATTTTAGAATTCCGAAAACCACATAGTTAAGGTATCCCATAGAGGTGAGGTACAGACCATCTGTACCTAATAATGTAAAGCAGTGGAGAGTGTTTGAATATTACATTGAAATTAAAACATTTTTGGAGCTTACACATGAGTTTTCTAATTCCCTGATTGATCAAGAGGAAAATGATGAGGATGGAGAGGTGGAAGAGATTGTTGAAAATGAAATAGCTGGACACAAAATCATCGAACTAAAGGGTAATTTCATCCCAAAAGGTTTGGTACCTTTAGAAAGAATATTTTCAAAAGATGATACACCTCTAAAACCTGTTGTACAATCTTCAGAAGAGAATGTGGTGCATTGTAACATTGGCACCGCAGAACATCCTAAAATGGTGAAAATTTTGAAAGCACTCATAGCTGAACAGAGAAACAGGTACATAAAATTGTTAAAGGAACATGTTGATATCTTTTCATGGTCTTATGAAGAATTGAGAACATATGATACTAGAATTATACAACATAAAGTCCCTTTAAAACCGAATGTTAAACCTTTTCGTCAGAAATTAAGGAGGATTAATCCAGCCTTGTTTCCTATTATTGAAAAAGAAGTGAAGAAGTTATTGGATGCCAAGATCATAGTTCCTCTCAGGTACTCTTCATGGGTGGCTAATCTAGTTCCTGTTAAGAAAAAGAATGGATAAATCAGACTGTGTGTTGACTTAAGAAACTTGAACAGATCTTCACTAAAGGATAACTATCCTCTGCCTAAAATTGAACAAATATTGCAGAAGGTTGTTGGGGCATAGAGGATTTCTATGGTTGATGGTTTCTCAGGATACAATCAAATTTCTATGCATCCTGATGATAAGGAGAAAACAAATTTTACCACTCCATGGGGAACTTTCATGTATGATAAGATTCCTTTTGGTTTAATGAACGTTGGAGAAACTTTTCAGAGAGTTATGGATATAGCTTTTGTTGGGGAAAAGCACAAGTTTGTGGTAATTTACTTAGATGATATTAATGTATTTTCACAATCAGATGATGAACATCTAAAACATTTGAAGCAGACTTTCTTAAAATGCAGAAAATTTGGTTTGTCCTTGAATCCAAAGAAGTCACACTTTGCTGTACAGGAAGGCAAATTACTGGGTCATTTAGTTTCTACTGATGGTATAAGGATTGACCCCGAAAGGATAAAAACAATATTGAAGATAAGTCTACCAAAAATTTAAAAAGATGTCCAATCTTTCATTGGTAATATCAACTTTCTACATTGGTTTATACCAAACTTTGCTGAGACTATCAAGCAGATTACAACTATGCTAAAAAAGGATCAAGAAGTCAAATGGACCACTGAAGCAAAGAATCCATTTGAAAAAATCAAAATGGCTCTTACTGAAGCCCCTATATTAGTAAGTCCAAATTTCACCAGAGAATTTATAACATTCTCATTTGCATCTGAGGATACACTAGTAGTTGTTTTGTTGCAGGAGAATAAGGATGGTCTTGAGCAACCTATTGCATTTTTCTGCAAAACTCTTAGAGATTTTGAATTAAAATATAGCATCTTAGAAAAACAGGCCTATTCTTTGGTGAAATCTTTGAAATTTTTCCAAATCTATGTTTTGCATTATAAATTTATTTCATATGTGCCTAATGTTGCTGTAAAAGATGTTTTGACATAGCCTGACAGCGAGAGGAAAAGAGGCAGGTGGATTGCTAAAATCATGGAGTATGATGTAGATATCAGACCTACCAAACTAGTCAAGGGACAAGGTTTAGCCAAGATGCTGGCTGAATCAAAATTCCAAGATTTAGGATTGCATGTGATGGCAGAAGAGCTAGCTCAGGAAGAAAATCAAGTAGAGTTGGAGAAAGAGAAGATTATGGACTATTATTCAGCATCTACATGGTACGCATACATTGTGTATTTTCTATTGTATTTGCAATGTCCTGAGCATTTAGATAGAAAAGCTGCTAGATATTTGAATCTAAGAACTACTAAGTACTGTTTAGTGGAACAGTAGTTATTCTAGAAGGACCCAAGGGGTATTCTACTTAGATGCTTAGATAAACATGAGATTGAAGGAGTGATTTCTGAATCTCATGAGGGTGTTTGTGGAGGTCACAAGTACTGGAAGGAAATAGCATAAAAGATCTTAAGAGATGGGTACTATTGGCCCTCTTTATTTGCAGATGTATATCAGCAGGTAAGAGCTTGCATCCCTTGTCAGAAGTTTGCTGGAAAACAAAAATTGTTGTCATTACCTTTAAAACCAATTGCAGTCAGTGCTCCTTTCTAGCAATGGGGCCTGGATTTTGACTGCAACAGACTTATTTACCAAATGGGTGGAATCTATCCCTACTAGGAATGCCACAGATAAGGTGATTATTGAATTTATTGAAGAAAATATCCTCAATAGGTTTGGGTGTCCTTAGAAAATAGTGATAGATAATGCAAAAGCTTTTAAGTCTAAGGCAATGGAAGCATTTTATGAAAAGAATGGTATCTTGTTGAAACATTCAACTCCTTACTATTCCCAAGGTAATGGTTTAGCTGATTCCTCAAATAAAAATATCATTCAGAGTACCAAAAAATTGCTAAAGCATAATAAGAGATCATGGGATTCTATGCTGAAATATGTATTATGGACTAATAGAATAACAGTCAAGCAAGCAATTAGAACTTCTCCTTTCCAATTAGTGTATGGTATAGATGCAGTTTTTCCTATTCAGTTGGGCATTCCAGTGATGAAGTTTCTTCAGAATTGTCAGGAAGAACTTAATGATATGTAGAGAAAGATTTATGAGATGATAGAGTTGTAGCAGAATAGAGAAAGAGTGGAAGAAAAGGCACAGTTATACAGATTGAAGATAAAAGACAGATTTGACAGGAAAATAAAAAACAACACTTTCTCAATTGGTGACACGGTTCTAAGGTGGGATGCCAGGAAAGAGAAAAAAGGAAAACATGGAAAATTCGACAACCTTTGGTTTGGCCCTTTCCTAGTATCTAAGTTTTTGAAAAATAACACCTTTGTTCTATAGACTTTGGAGGGTGAGGAATTGTCAAGTCCAGTTAATGGACGATTCCTCGAGCATTTCTATAGTTTTTGAGGGGAATTTTAGTTTTTCATTGTATAGTCTAGCATTTCTATAGTCTACAGGTTCTTGAAGCCTCACAAGGAGGACTTCATCCGGCAGCAAGAGCTAGATGTTAGGTCATGAATTTGTCTTCCTTAGCTTCATGTTTTCTTTGTGTTTTTGAAATTTTCTAATGTTTTTGCTTTTGGGAAATTTTGGTGTAAAGGTTAATTTTGAGTTTATGCCTTTAGGTTTTCATCATTTTTGGTTTTTTCTTGTTTTTTAATGCTTGCTTTTATAAAAAATTTGCGTGGATTTCATTTTTGAAGGGTTCTATAAGGTGCATATTGATTAATGGTTTCATCAATGACACTAAGATCAAAGATTAATCATATGAATTAAGTCTTAAAGCTATATTAGTGATCAAATGACATAAATTATATGTTTGAACTTTCTTGTAGTGCAATAGTGAAATTAATACACTAGCGCGCTACAAGAAAGTCATGAGTGCCCAAATCATCATTTTTCACCCCGATTTTTTTGATGATTTCATTCCTAAGGTCTTAATCAGATAAATTAGCATGTTTGATACATGTCTTTCCAGGCTAATCATGTAAATAGGTGTTTGGTCATCGTGTGAGAACAAAGATTTGCAGTCTGTTAATAAGGAGACTCAACCTGTTCAGGATGATGCACCAACAGAGATATTTTCGATGATAAGATTATACTTACAGAGAAGGTTTCATTTGATGAAGAGGACACTAAATTCCAAAAACAAAGTCCAATTACAATCTTGTCAGAAGATGAAACATAACACTTTGAGGAGGATAAGATTCCTATTATCGATGAAACTAAGGTTGGAACTAAAAAGGGATTTTACAGCCAGGAAGATAGGCTAGCAGTACCAAAGAAAAAGAAGCTTAAAGTCATGTAATTTTCCTCTATCATCCATCAGTGTAAAACTTTAGAAATGGTAGGAGAACTTGCTCCTGGGTGGAGACCAAAGACTAGACCCAGAAACAAGCTCAGGCTGAATATGAAAAAATTACTAAACCCTAAATTGAACAAAGAGGGGGTAACTGTGATTGATGACCCCTCCTATGATGAAAAACTGGATGTTGAAAAAGGTGACAGCAAAGGGAAAAAACCAATGAAATCAGAAAAAGAATCTACCCTCATTGAGACTAAAATGTATGATGTATTTTTAGAGATACAAGGACAAATGTTAAAGGAGCAACAAGAAGGTGAGATAGAGGTTTATCACTCAGAAAACAAGCTGATGGTTGATGAAAATGTTCCTGATGAAGCTGAAACTAAAGAAAAACTAAGTTTTCATGGGACTCCTACAGAGTTACTGCCAGAAGATGAAGAAATCTATAGGAGACTTAACATTCCATGGCTTCCCCATGAGATGCAAAGTACAATAGGAAAGAAAGCATTTGATTCAGAGAAAGAAAATTTACAGTCAACTATAAAGCAGTATAAATATCAGGTATGATATATGCAGGAGACAAATGATGGTTTGGTTATGGCCAATAGAAGACTCAGAGAAGATCTTGATGAGGTGAATAGCCTCGATTAGGAGCTAATTGCAGTCTCAAAGGAGGAATTGAAAAGAAAAAGAAATACAGATTCATAGTTTACAATGTTAAAACAGACCATCAAAAAGCCACAACAACAAAATGAAGTGTAAATTTGAGCATATAGATCTGCAGACAAATACACAACTCACAAAGAAGATCTCACAATTTACTCATCAATTGAAGAATGAAACAGTGCAAAAGGCTTGCAGCTGTGAATGCTTTCATTAATCAAAAAAGTAATTCAAATGATAATTACAATGAAGTAAAATGGCTTTAATAGCCACAAGCAATTCAAATCCACATGAGGAAGTTTGAATTGATTAGACTCTACTTGACTGTAGGTAACCAAGACCTTGTCTAAATCATTATTGGAGGACTCGGTGGTTAACTGACCTTGTCTAAACCATAATCGGAGTTCATCGGAGCTCTAAAACACAACTCAAGTGTTACATTCAGTGTTTACCAATGGTTAACTAACAGTGGTAGGTGAGAAATGCACCCCACATGTGTGCAATCAAGTAAACCTAGCACTAACTGAATGTGGAGGACTTGAACTGAATGTAACTGACTCCTATCTTAGCTTGACTAGTCATTAACTGAAGTGAACTGACCTTGGTTGGTTTCAGCACTCCCAGTGGCTTCCTAAATTGTAGGGATTGGTCTAGGAGGCTCCTAAACTTATGCAATCAAGTGCAATAAGTGGCACTGAGCCTCAATTAGTGTTCCCCACACTTTAGTAACTGAAACATGTGCCCCAATTAGGTCAAGTTGACCCAGTGGTGCTAATGACTATAAATAGACTGGATGGACTCCCAATTTAGACATATGACCAAATTGGACAAGGGAGGATTAATAATCCTAAAACCCCCCCTGAATGATAACTTGGACAACCTATGGGCCCTAGTAACTAATACCATAGGTCACCCATTACATCAAGTAAAGTGAAGTAACTGCTCAAAAACAAGGTGCCGGGGAAAAACCACATGGGAAAAAACCCCCCCTTCTAATTAAACAGGTAGAATCAGGATCAATTTGGTTCTTCTGTGCACAGGTATCTTGGGGCCTGGAATGTGAACCTCTCCATCATTATGTCTGGAGGAATCTTCCTCTTTGGAAGAAGAATGATATGCTCAACTAAATCAGAAATATAGACAGCTGCCGGATGAAGACTGGACCCATGTAGAGCAACTGAAGTCAACTGAAAAGTGAGAAAAGGTTCTTGAGAATTCATAGAATGTGAAGAACACTCAAGAAACTGATATGTTGCAGCCATGAACGGCAAACCATGAGTGGTAAGAACAACCCCAATCTTCCTCTTTACTAGTTCTGTGAGGAGATGAGCATGTGATCAATGATAGAGAAGCACTGGGACTGTTGAGAGCGAATGCTTGAGCTCCATAGTATGATATAGCTTCTGAAATAGATAATGAATCACATAATAAAATATCAGCAACCTCATATGAGGAAACTAACACCAAATCCCCATCAGCAGCTTTGAAGAGAAAGTGCAGTACTTGATTTTTCACACCGGAATTGGTGAGAGCAGCTATAAGCATGACTTAAAGCTTTTGAATTTTAAAATATGAACCAAATAATATCATATAAAACATTAAATCAGATCTAAACAGGTTCAAAATAGATCCAAAACTGTGAAATGGAATCAAATCCCCAGCAGCAGTTTTGTAGGAGACTTGCGGTACTTGTTTCTTCACACCATTGATGAGAACAGCTACAAGCAGTATTGAAAGATTATGAATTTGATATATTAAACCAAGAAATATCAAATCATATCTAAATAATATCATATAAGATCCAATAAGGTTAATATCATATTCAAATAAATGGTTAATCGTGACGGTCGATGCACAACTTTCTTCTTCTTCAAAATTTTGAATTTTGGTGCATGCAATCCTGCAGGAGTTTGCTGGAAAAAATAGATCATGGGGAGCGAATGGATCACTCTGGTAATCTGATATTTCTTCCAAAATATCCAAGGTATCACATATTTTCACACCAACAGCAACATTAGAGGGAGAAAAATCAAATTTCTCTTTACTTTCGGAAGCAATTACTGGTAAATTTTGCACATAATTTAAAGGAAAATCACCGGTGAATGTTTGCATGGAAGTGCAGCAGAATTTTTCTTCAATATCAGAGATTCAAATGTATTCTTCTGTTTCAGCAATATGAGAAGATGATATATCATATATCTCATGAACTTCCGGAGCATCAGGAGAAGGAGTCACTGCATGGAGACTGTCTTCTATTCGAATTGACTGTGTAGAAGCTTCTGCTTCATATTCATCTTGAACAACTTTATCAGAGAGAGTACAGGTCGAGAATTTTGAATCAAGGATGCTTATGGTGCTGGATGTGCTCCATGTGCTTCCAAAGGTTCTATCCAATCTTTCCCAGAGTTCCTGTGGATCTTTAATAGATCTACTGTGGTAGCACATGCTAAGAGAAAGAGCCAGTTCCATTATTTCAAAAGCTTTATCCTTTGCATTTAGCCAGTCATTATCAATCTCAAAAGAATTTCTACTGAATCCATCAGACACCCAAAAGAGTTTTTGTCTATGCAGAGATCCAATCATCTTCACCTTCCATTCAAAATAGTCTGAGGATCGGGTGAGAAGAGGAACTGATGAATTCATTTCGAAGTTGTACCTGCAAAACAAAAAAATGATCCAGCAGGAGATCTGAGGAGGAGAAGTTCCTTGTCCGTCGAGGCTCTGATACCATGTAAATTTGAGCATATAGATCTGCAGACAAATACACAACTCACAAAGAAGATCTCACAATTTACTCAGCAATTGAAGAATGAAACAGTGCAAAAGGCTTGCAGCTGTGAATGCTTTCATTAATCAAAAAAGTAATTCATATGATAATTACAATGAAGTAAAATGGCTTTAATAGCCACAAGCGATTCAAATCCACATGAGGAAGTTCGAATTGATTAGACTCTACTTGACTATAGGTAACCAAGACCTTGTCTAAATCATTATCGGAGGACTCAGTGGTTAACTGACCTTGTCTAAACCATAATCGGAGTTCATCGAAGCTCTAAAACACAACTCAAGTGTTACATTCAGTGTTGACCAATGGTTAACTGACAGTAGTAGGTGAGAAATGCGCCCCACATGTGTGCAATCAAGTAAACCTAGCACTAACTGAATGTGGAGGACTTGAACTGAATGTAACTGACTCCTATCTTAGCTTGACTAGTCATTAACTGAAGTGAACTGACCTTGGTTGGTTTCGGCACTCCCAATGGCTTCCTAAATTGTAGGGATTGGTCTAGGAGGCTCCTAAACTTATGCAATCAAGTGCAATAAGTGGCAGTGAGCCTCAATTAGTGTTCCCCACACTTTAGTAACTGACACATGTGCCCCAATTAGGTCAAGTTGACCCAATGGTGCTAATGACTATAAATAGACTGGATGGACTCCCGATTTAGACATATGACCAAATTGGACAAGAGAGGATTAATAATCCTAACATGAATACCTCACTAGAAATATGGAAGAGATGGAAGCACAGCTACTGAAGGCTAGGAGAAAGGCCCAAGCCTTAGAGGGGATAGCTTTGTTAGCAGAGGCAGCTAAAGATCTATGAGGCTTGTTAACAAAATCAGTTATTTGTTATGTTTTGAAGAATATTTCATTTTTGTAATTATTATTTGATAAAACCATTTCGATGAGTAGGCTGAAAAAGCAGTTAGGGTTTAGTCTTTAACTGAATTTTTGAAGGATAGTATTAAGGGATGTCACAAAGAGGACTAAGGGTTCGACTTTTTGGCCGGCTAGAGGAGGTCTCCTGGCTTGTTCATAATCTAAGTAAATAGCTCTTATGTGTATTTGAAGAAATGATTATGAAATATATGCTCCATTTTACCCTTCAGTTTGTTCTCTGGCTTCATTTATAGCTTGTTTAGCTACTCAGTTGGTAATTTCATTGCTGGTTTAAACTTTTTATGCTTGTAGTGCTTGCCATTTGTGGATGAATTTCAGTGATATTTTCTATTGGATACATGGTTATTATGTTGTGCATCTCAGTTTTTCTATGCTTGTGATTTAGTTCTTATTTGGGTTATGAATGCATTCCCTCTTGTCACCAAACTTCACAACCAGAAAACCTTAAAAAACCCTAAAAACCTAGTTTGTTTTATTGAAATATTTGAGATTATGTTGGCTTGTTTTCTTGTATTCTAGAAACAATTTCTGGCATAAACACTCCCTTTACCACTAACACTTCCCTCCCTTATATCACTCCCCAACCAAACCAACTACCTCTAACCCTCACCCCTTTATTACATCCCCTCTACATTCACCTAGACACCCCCACATTAATCTAACCCTCCCCCCCACTCCCAAAATCCTAACACATCCCTTCCTCCTGCTCTCTCTCACACACACTTCCACAGGTCACCCCACCCCCCCTCCACTCTATCTTTATTTCTCTCTCTCTCTCTCTCTCACACATCCCTATGTTTCCCCTTACCACTAACACCCCCTGAGCTATAACCTACAACACCTAGAAATACCCACACACATCCCTATGTTTCCCCTTACCACTAACACTCCCTAACCTATAAAATACAACACCTACAAACCACCACACACATCCACAGGTCTCCCTTTACCACTAA
>LPNX010722280.1:318541-391249 GCA_001517045.1 Pseudotsuga menziesii | reverse complement strand
CACCCCCACATTAATCTAAGCCCCCCCACTCCTAAACTCCTAACACTTCCCTTCCTCTCATTCTCTCTCTCTCTCACATCCCTATGTCTCTCCTATGACACACACACACACACACACATCCCTATGTCTTTACCACTAGCACCCCCTAACCTATCTCTCTGGCACACACACACACACATCCCTATGTCTCCCCTTACCACTAGAATCCCCTAACCTATCTCTCTAGCACACACACACAAATCCCTATGTCAGACCTTACCACTAGTACCCCCTAACCTATCTCTCTGACACACACACACACACACATCCCTATGTCTCCCATTACCACTAACACCCTCTAACCTATCTCTCTCTCTCACACACACACATACATCCCCATGTATCCCCTTATTACTAACACCCCTTAATCTATATTTTTCTCACACACACATCCCTTGAGTTGTAAAACAATATAGTTAGGTTGAAGAGAGGGGGGGTGTTAAGGTGCAAACACTAAGGGAGTTCTTTTTATTCCCCCTAAACCTTGAATGATCCCTTAGCTATGCAACTAACTTCTTAAATGCTCCAAAATTCTATTAGAGTAAAATGCACACTCATTTTATGTGTCCAAAACGTGCCCCCATTTTACTTAATAATAACATGTGTGCATTTATTCTCAGTATAAACAATAGCAGTCCCTATCCGACAAACACTCTAACACATTTCACATAGGTTTGATAGTCCGCGCGCAATTTCAGGTTACAGACAATGCGTGAACATTCTCTTCTTCACCATATTATCACACAAAATTGTTTTTGACATCAAGCATATCCACTACAAGTTTCTAAGTATTGCTTGGATCATGGTATACATTGAGGAGCAAGAAGTAAAGAGTTAATTGAGCAAGAAAGAATCCATTAATTGAGCAAGGAGCAACATAGAGCATCTCCACCATTGTTTTTCTTGCAATTGAGGATCTAGCAAAGGCAACATTAACCTGGTCATTGTGGTGGAGTGTGTAGACACAATTGAGCAAGAAACACAAGAAACAAACCAAGCTTGGGGAATTTCCCATTAAGGAGCACCATAGGGCATCTTCACCATTTTTTTCATTGCAATTGAGGATCTAGAAAAGGAAACATTAACTTGGTCATTTTGGTTGAGTATGTAGACACAATTGAGCAAGAAACAAACCAAGATTGGGGAATTTCCCATTGAGGAGCACCATAGAGAATCTCTACCATTGTTTTCCTTGCAATTGAGGAGCTAGCAAAGGAAACATTCTTCCCAATATTCCCCCTAACTTGAGTATCTAGACACAATTGAGAAAAAAAGAAACCAAGATTGGGTAGTCTCCCATTGAAGAGTACCCGGTGAGGAGGTAGCAAAGGAAACCATATATATCATTGATCATTGTGGTGATGGGAAACTCATGGAATCGAGTAAGAAAATAAGCAAGGAAGAGGATACCCAAGGAAATCCTTGAAGAAATTAGAGAGAATAAAAGAAATGACATGCCCAATCGAAGACGCTCTATGGACACTCAACCAATTCCGGTTGTTGAGGATTCCACAATTATTCCTACCAATCCACATCAAGAAAGGTAAAAGCATTCACTCGAGGGGCCTTCAATCTCCATATCAATAGAATAAAAATCACCGCATGGAACTAATCAAGGAGTAAAAGTTAGGTGCAGATAAAGGCCACATGAAACCTTTGTGGATTTAATTGAATGTCGGTATACAAGTGACGAAGTTAGAGAGACGTTGAATGTCGAATGTATGCTCAAAGAAGACAATGTGGTTTAGACCACCCAAGAGGATTTCCAATTGCCACCATCTGACCATTAGGAAGACACAGAAGGACATGAAGCTCATGTTCAAACAACAAACTGACCGGGTGATATGGTATAGGGTGTAGTTCCAACCTCCCTACCCCCATTAGCAACTTCACACTGAAGAACTCCAAAACGTATACAAATCGATGAAAGTCTCATTGGTTCACTTGAAGGTACGGTATCTAAATGAATTATTGCATATCAATCTCAAAAAATACTTTTCAACTATTTTGATTCTAAATGTGATGGAGATAAATTTAGATTATTTATATCATTGTTAAAATCTAGGTCTATGACTGTTGTTAAGAAAAACTTAAGGATAAAGATGATAAATAGTTCTAAACCAAGTTATCATGTTGTCAGAAGTTTGGTAGATGCATTTAGTACTATTGTAAAGAAATATCGTTCAAAGATCGCAATGCAGCTCGTCATGTGTTGTCACAATCAATCATGAACAAAATCACTAGGAGCCTTCTCCTTCTTAAGCCTACATCCAAACTTGTAGGATTGGATATCAAAGCACTCCATAGGTATTGTTCTAGAAGAGAAGAATTGACTCTGGTGAAACAGATGTCTGGTCCTTCATTGGCATGTTGCCACGCTCTGATAGGAATCTCATTGATGTGGTAAAGGGACTGGTGCAGGAGCTTTGGCGTGACAATAGTAGACCTTCATCCAACCAAAAAGATGTACTAAAATTGAGAAGGGGTTCAAGGAATTGTTAGCCCCACATTGAACATTTTCTAGACATGACACAAATATAAATATATGAGAGATTTAGGCATGAACATAATGAACTTAACTTAGGCCAAAGATACTTCGAGAAATGCAAAGCATGGTATGTTAAAATAAACACAACTCATAACACATGTTGTTGTCGATATCACATTGAGTACATTTATTGTCATGACACATATATACATATATTGTGTATTTTGCATAACACTCTTGTGCATGAATGCTCAACTACAATGCCACCAACATCATCTAGAGAGTTTATCCATAGCATATTGTGTAGAAGGACAGAAGGTTTCACATTTTATCAAAGGCTTTGCATTATGGGACATGCCCAGGGTGTGGTGGAATGGAATTTTTGGACAAATGCATACATGTCACTGATGAGCATGAACTTGGGAGACATGAAGTGAACTTGCAGTCATTCAAATATGTCACGTATGATATCGGTGGAGGGAATGAAAGAAAAAAAATACAATTGGTCACCTCTCAAGTTAGTAACTAGTTCCTGAATAGTATTTTTTCCTTCATATATTACAAATTCATATATGTAACAACCTATTGATATATACATATTTATTGTTGATCTACTAGGTACTGGTATGAAACCTCATGGATGATTTCTTTGAAAAGACAAAACAGTATGTAAATCATGTACATGTGGCTCGTTGGCAAGATGAGCATTTTAGAGTGTGTAGGGATACATTTCCTATTGGAACTATATTACCAGTGGTTGATTTTGCGGAAAACTACACTCTTCAACCACAGAACGAGATTTAGAGTCAATATTATCACTCAGACCAGGTCAGCATAATGGTTCATATCACCTATAGACATGAGGAAGATAATACTAAAGAGAAAAGGGTTATATTGAAGGAGTATCACTTTTACATAAGTGATGACAAGTGTCATGAATTGGATTTTGTACAACACAACTTTCAATTGTTATACAAACTATTGGAGGATAACAATATACAGATGGAACAACATTGGATTTGGTCTAATGGTTATGCAGGGAAATTCAAAAATTCCCATGTCTTCCAATGGTTGTGTATTCTCCACAAGAGGCACAAGCTGCCACATATTTGGAACTATTTTGAGATCGAACAAGGAAAAGGGTAACATGATGAAGTAGGTGCATGCATCAAGACTTCATTACATAGGAAAGAGATGAAATTCACAACTATTTCACTCATCTGAGATGGAAAGACCATTATTACATGGTGTTATTCAATGATGGGGTAGGGAGCTAGAAGAAAAGAAGACCAATCATCTAGAAAAGAACATGTGCATAGATATTTTTGGGAGGTGGTCAATGTAGATCGATCACACCTATATGAATGCAAGACCGTCCAAGGAAATTGTGCAAGCCATTCAGTTAGGACGTCACACAATGCTATAGTTACAATGTGGATAGGGAAACTCTCTTGTTTTTGTTATCCATGTAGAAGTGGTGAATGGGAAAATTGTGAATCCATAGATTGGTTTGATAGCTGGGATCATGTATCACTCCCCATTGGTCAACAAATAAATGCATAATTATCCCAATTGGAGGAGGGCCAATCGAGTATTTCACATGACTATGACCACATTTTAGATCTCATACAACTAGGTTCAACTATTATGTTGATATCTTTGAAATGTTTGATGACTAGTTGTGTTTAGCTAGCTGACTCCTAGATATGCACTTTATTTTATGCAGTGCACATATATGCAATGGTTTCCCTAAGAGACAATGAATGGCACACTGACTACTGGTTGGCAAGTTGCTTGGATGGGAAGCAAACCCTCATTATCTCATTAAGCGACTTTGAGGGAAACGAATTTCCAATTGGGTCAATGGTTATCAAAGGAGAATATTGGACACAAGTTGCCCATGCACGAAAGAAAAATGGTTATGTATTTGAAGATTATAGACCAGGTCAAATTGTATACCGTTATACAAACTTAGTTCTTAGCACAAACCTCCAGCTGCAAACAATTCCAAACAAGAACTCATCAAAGTCACGATACTTGTTGCCTTACTCCGAGTACTAGAGGCTAAAGGATACTGTTGCTATTAGAGGTGATCCCAATGGTCTATTCGAATGACCACAAGTAGGTAGTTAGGTATGTGATAGTTAGATATTTTGGTTTCATGGTCTCACTGATTATTCACAGTTTGATAGATTGAGCACTTTATAGATTGATAAATTCAATATACTTCAACAACTTGATAACTTGCACCTGAGCTTCATCATGGATTTGTTGTATTATATTTATACTTACTTGACTCGCTCCTTATACCCCAATACCATCATCTACCACTCTATATGGGATATGTCTATTGCATTTGCCTTGAATATCGAAGTTGATCCTATAAGGACATCGCCTTCAATCCGATAATTATCTCCTTCACTCCGATAATTTATTTTTCCAAGGTAGTTGTGACATTGAGGAGTGGTAATAATAGCCTAATAACCATTGCTAATCTTAGATTACAAACCCTATAGCAAATCCAATCAACTCTAGTTTTCACCATAAACCATATTTTGCATTCTAAACCATAGAAACCATAGTTTGCTAAGCAAGGGAATGTCAAATTTTTGCACATGGGGGTCAACTTCACATATTTCTCGATCGTGAACATGTGGCTAGCGTTTCCACATGGAACCTGCCTAAACACACTTCAATGACCCACCAAAACCTCATTTCGATGCACGGTTTCCATTCTCTTCCATGGTTAGGGATTCAACAAGTGTCCTTCAAAGCCTGTAGGAGGTGGGATTCAACGTGTGATAGAATGATGGTAGTTTATCGAATCAATGAACTATTGAATCCATTGGATTCAGGACATTACAATAATTCTAAGGGTGTCCCTCTAATCTGGGTCCATGGCCAAGGGATCATTGTTTTTGGTAAATTTCACCAAGGGAAGATGGTGAAATGAAACATCTGAGAAGAACCATAGATTCAATAAATTCAGTTGTAGACATAGTCGTCTATAAGAGAGGAGGATCATGAAGCTGTTCATGAATATGCTCATGAAAAATCTCCAAAGAAGAAGATGTAGAGACAGAAAATGTCCAATAAATTGAGAAATTTTCACAACCATCTTTGCAAAAGTCTATATAGGTCATAACTTTTCCAAAAAGGTATGATAATTTTGTTACACATGTTTCTTTGATTATTGTCTATGGAGAACCTAGTTGTTATCAAGAAGCAATGAAGGTGTTTGAAAGTGATAATTGGGAATTAGCAATGGAAGAAGAAATGGATGCCTTGGAAAAGAATAAAACATGGGACCGAGTGGAACTTCCAAAGGAAAAAAAAGTTGTTGGTTGCAAGTGGGTCTACAAGCTGAAGGAAGGTGCTAATGACAAAGTTGCAAAACACAAAGCAAGACTGGTGGAAAAAGGTTACTCTTAGAAGGAAGGTATTGTTGTCCATGAAATATTTTCACCAGTCGTTAATCTTGTTTTTAGTCAGTTAGTGTTAGCATTGGTTTCTTTACTTGATCTTGAGTTAGTACAGTTAGATGTTAAAATTGCATTTTTGCATGGAGATTTGGAAGAGGACATTTACATGGAACAACCAGAAGGGTTTGTTCAAAATTATAAAGTAGATTGGTTTGCAAGATCAGAAATTCATTGTATGGCCTAAAGCAGTCTCCCAGGAAGTGGTACAAGAAGTTTGATTCCTTCATGGTGAGACAAAATTTTACCAGAAGTGAGTATGATCGTTTTGTTTACTTTAAAACATTGGAAAATGGCATGTTCATTATCTTGGTGTTATATGTTGATGATATGCTCATTGCAAGTAAGAGCATGGATGAGATTAACAGATTGGAGCCTCAGTTGGCTAGGACATTTGATATGAAGGATCTAGGAGAAACAAAACTAATCTTAGGCATGGAAATACACAGAGATGGAAAAAATGTAAGTTGTAGTTATCAAAAGAGAAGTATAGGGAGAAAATAGTTCAAATAGTCGGTATGAAATCAGGTGAAACCAATTAACATCCATTTGTATTCTCATTGTAATATTTATTCGGTTTTGTGTCCTATTAATGATGAAGAGAAGAAGTATATGTATCATGTACCATATGCTAATGCAATAGGAATTCTAATGTATTTGATGGTATGTACTAGACTAGACAATTCACATGAGGCTGGTGTTGTTAGTACATACATGTAAAATCCAGGAAAAGAGCATTGGACAGCACCGAAATAGATGCTTATGTACCTTATGTACCTTATACGTATAAGAAGTTATTGTATCACCTTTGACAATTCAAGTGATGAAGTTTGTAGTTATGTTGATTCATATTTTGCAGGTGACTTGGACAAGAGAAGATCTAATTTATGTCTTTACTCTTGCAGGTGGTCCTATAAGTTTGATTTCAAAGCTGCATGTTGTTGTTTCTTTATCCACTAGAGAGGATGAATATGTATATGCCTCACATGCTTACTTGAAGAGGCAATCTAGTAGAAAGGTTTACCTGGTGAGTTTGGAAGGTTACAAAATAAGGTGAAATTTTTCTGTGACAATCAAAATACTATTCATTTGGCTAAAAATATAGGTTATCACAGTGAAATAAAACATATTTTTGTGAAGTATTGTTTTGTAAGACAAGTTCTTGATGAAAGTGGAGCACTTTTTGAAAAAATACACACTCAAAAGAATTATGTAGGCATGTTCACGAAACCAGTAACATTAGGGAAGTTGTAGTGGTGCATAGATTCTCTTGGATTGTGAAAAAAGGTGATGAAATATCAAGATAAATGTACCACATATGTACAAGCAATTATTGTATCACCTTCGATGGTTCAAGTGACGAAGTTTGCAGTTATGTTGATTCATATTTTGCAGGTGTCTTGGACATGAGGAGATTCACTTAAGATTATTTATTTACTCTTGCAGGTGGTCATATAAGTTGGATGTCAAAGATACATGATTTTGTTGCTTTATCCACTACATGGGAATAATATGCATCTACCTCACATGCTTGCAAAGAGGCAATCTGGTTGAAAGGTTTTCTTGGTGAGTTTGGAAGGATACATAATAAGGTAAAAGTTTTCTATGACAGTCAAAGTGATATTCATTTGGATAAAAATACACCTTATCACAGTAAAACTAAACACATTTTTGTGAAGTATTATTTTGTAAGACATGTTTATTTAAGCAATTTAGCAATTTGGTTGAAAAGAGCACATGTAGGTAAATCAAGTGCTTAAGGACTAATAATGGAGGTGAGTTCACATCTAAGTAGTTTGAGAGTCATTGAAAGGAATTTGGGAGTGAGAGGTATAAAGCCACGGTCTATATTTTGCAACAAAATGGTGTTGTTGAATGCATGAACAAGACTCTTCTAGAGAGAGCAAGGTGTATGCTTAGTAATGCTAAGTTGCAATAGGAATTGTGGGCAGAGGCAGTTCTTACAACATGCTAACTAGTAAATTGATCACCATCAACTGCTATAGATTGTAATATTCCTGAAGAGTTATGGATAGGACACCCTTATGATTATTCGAATCTTAAAGTTTTTTATTGTAATGCATATGCTCTAGTTCCAAATGTTGGAATATTAAGAACCCACCTATAGACTTAGGATATAATATTTATTTTTTTAGATTAAATTCCTATGTACTACATTAGGTAGTTGGCCTCCATACACCGCCACTTGTTCAACACTTGCCATAAATACCCCAAGAGTGTAATTGGAATCATTATGGATAAGATTATTCCTTATTCTAGCCTATCAAGGAATAGAAGTGTGACTTCTTGCTATTTTTGCTTTAAGACTGCTTTTGTCCTACTTTTTCATCTTTTCATTGGATTAGGATAAAGCTAGTTGACTCGCAACTGTCCTCTTTTGTGGCCAACTCATCCTCTGTGATTTTATCTCAAGTTTTCATGATTCGATATTTTTTCCGTCACTCATTAGATATCCCACTTTTTTTAGCTAATTTGTGACCTCTTTGATAGGTTTGGAAAGTGATTTTGTCTCCTTTGGGGTTTTTTTCATATTCAGTAAGCCTCCCTTATGAGTTAGCTTGAGTTGACTGCTTGGAAATTCGATTTTCCTTTATAAGGATGTATTTTCTATGAAATAGCATCATTCATTTCTCATTCTTTAATGAGATCTTCATTATTCATGTGTTTTCATTATTCTTCTTCTCCCTTTATGCTAATTCTCTACAATTCTTTGTGAGGTTAATTGTGTGGCTTGATCATTACCTTGTTTATGAAATTCGTTGTGCCACCTTGGATTTAGAATTTCTACATGGTATCAGAGGTTGGGGATCTCATTAATTAATTCTCCATTTCATATTTGCAGGTTTATTTTGGAGGTACAACTTCAATATGGATTTGAGGGAATCAATTCCTCTTCTTACTCCATTCACAAGTTATTCGGAGTGGAAATTGAAGATGATTTCATCTCTAAAAAGACAAGGTCTCTATGAGATACCTATTGGAGATGGTGAAGAGTATTATAAAGAGATAAATGACTAGTTGAATGACTATGATAGATATTTTAGAGCTATAAGTCTGTCTAATTCTCCAAGCATGCACTACCTTATTGATTCTGTTAAATACCCAAAGGATCTCTACACAAAATTTTATAGATATTTTGGAAAGCACAATGATAATCATTTTAGCAATTTAGAGATTGTGCCTAGCACCTCAACTATTCTTTCTCAAGTTTTCTTGGACTCTGCAGTCTCTTATGATGTTGTTCACGATAAACAAGTTGCAGATTCAACACAACAAGTTCATGTTGCTACCAATCTCTTTGATTCGAATGCTTCCTCTGCATATCAAAAATAGATATTGAAGAGCCGTCTTTTTTTGTGTCTCTTGAAGTTGAAGATCCTAAGTCATCTTCCTTTGATTCTATCAATGAAGAAGAAGTGACTAATGGATATGCCATTTTTGAAGATTCACTCACACATTTAGTGTTCTCTATGTCTGCTATTATGGATTATGAGATCCATATGCCATATTTTCACACCCTGTGCATACTTCACTTGTTGATGGTGCACAACTCAATGTCTTCTTGGATGTTTTCTTAGCGAGATCAAGTCTTATGTTTGTCTTACCTCTCACCACACTTGATCTGATATGCTTATGTCTCTCCTCCTTGGTTCTTGGCACCTATTCTTAGAGCCTCCTTGAAGATTTTGAACATCTCTCTCTATCCTCCTTTCATACTTCTACCACAAAGGATTGTTTATCATTTTATGCTCTAGAAGATGGTCCATTTTCTTCCCATGAGTATACTGATGTGCTATTTTTTGTTCCTTTGGATACTTCGGAAGCTACATCAACCTATGGAGTCTTTGCATTCACTATAAACAATCTAAGCCTCCTCCTTTTTCCTACATGGTCACTTACACACTTCTTCTCGGTGTAAATGAAGTTGGAGACCTTATGCATTCGCTTAGACACTTGTCTCACCTTGTTAGGATTAACCTTGACTCTAGAATGTGTCATAGTTGGTTTAGGCATAGCACATGGTTTGTTGTAGCCCATGGTATTGCCCCATGATATTGCATGTGTTGAGGCCTTTATAAGGCTTGAGGAGGCTGCATTGTAAAGGGGCCTGGAGGTGAGTAGTGGCTAGGTAGTTTGGCCCAGTTATCCTGTTTGGCCAGGGTAATGAAGATCTTCATTGGTGCTGGTTTTCCAGCATGGGGATTCGAGGGTAAATGTTTGTGTCTATGTGAATGTTGCTTGTAATATTTATTTCTGGCATTAATTGGTTTGGCTATGATTGTGTACCACCTCACACCCCTACCCTCTCCACTTTACTATAGAACCCGAACCAGAACCAGAAACCGGATCGACCGAGCCCTTCCATACCCCCTGTGCACGCACCAAACCCACCCTACAACGAAAACAACGACGGGCTAGAACCGTCCCCAAGAGGGATACAAGTGTAAAAGGGATGTGGGGCCAGGAAGATATATAGACAAGGAGTACGCGCCGGAGATAAAGAAGGATGGTAAGAGATGGGGTTGTAATGGGAGTAAGCTATCTACCAGACGATTTGCACGGCTCCCATCCACACAGTCAAGTCCGTTACCCATTCATCCCCATCCCATCCCATCTCCATCTCCATCTCCATCTCCATCTCCATCTCCATCTCCATCTCCATCACCATCAGCTTAGAGGCATGAATGAACATAAATAAACATAGGGCTTCCGAGTTTCACTCATGAATGAACATAAATAAACATAGGGCTTCCCATTTTCACTCTATGGTTAAGGAAGGACGGCAGCAACCATAGTCCACAAAAATTCTTGTCTCGCTGGAGGAGTTTCAACTTGGAATCAAATGTCTGGTCGGCTCCGCGAAAAAGGTTCTTAGTTATAATACCCCATACACGGTTAACGTCTACGTCCAGTCATTTTTCTTAAACGTCGGCTCCAGCTGCTTGGCTTTGAGGCATTTGGCGCTCAGTCGATTAAACGCTGGAAGTTCTAGGCAGAGAGGCGAGGAAAAAATGAATTCTTTATAGGCATAAGACTAACATTAATCTATTGAAAGAATATCCATAAATAAAACTTAAATGTAAAGTATAATTACAAAGAAAAATCTATTTCAAGCTAAATTCTTTCTCGTCCATTTCAGAGGGTTTACGTAGGTATCGAAGATGATACTCAACAACCAAAGCTGACCCCGGAGCTGGCTGTCTATGCCCATTCAGTGATTAAATAACGCTAACCATTTCTATAGCTCCCAAGTGGTCGAAACTAAATGAAAATCCTTGGTGTACAAATGTATGGTATTTGCATTGGTTGGGGTCTTAATTGAAAGAATTGACAGTATGTAACACGAATGAACGTGGGAGGATCGAACCTGCCTTCGCAGGTGAGAGTATGTAAGAGGAATGAACGGGACGGTTGCCTGGACAGACGACTTGAGCGAGAGGTTTCAGCCACCGATCGGAGGATGGAGACGAAGATGTATAGGTAACGGAGTGAGTTATGTACTTGACGGTGTCGGCTGGGCCAGTGCAAATCGTCGGGTAGATAGCTTATCAGTTGTAGTTGTAATGTGTGTGGAGGTAATGTGTGTGGAGAGTCTGAGTGAAAGAGTCCAAGGATACAGATCGGAAGGCGTGGATCCATGAATGTGAAGAGGCCACTAGCTTAAGACCCCCTGCCTCTACCATTGAAAGACTAGATCTCGGTGTAAGATCGTGGGGGAATTTACCGATCTGGTGGATGGGCCACGCCATGCCTTTGCTGGTGAATCGACAGAGTAGAAAGTAGTCCAATTTGGTGAGGGTCAGATCAACTCATGAAGGCAGATCTGAGTGGTTTTTTTCCATCATTGAGTGTTATGCGGCAAGTGTGAAGAGTGAAGAAACGGTCTAAGAAATTAGAGAACGACCCTATCTTGGTAATGAATACCCAAATCCGCCTACGTGAAATGAACGATCCATAAGATCGTTGCACACCAAAAAGAAGCTGTCGATCTGCTTATGGAAAGATTTATCCTCAATGAAGAACACTATTCTAGTTGAAACAAATGGCCTCACGTATAGATCGTTATGAATAAAAAGATCGTATGCCGAACAAAAGCTGGAAGGCGACGGCGTTCTTTTCACAACAATTGATTGCGTCGTATTAAAAAGGAAGACGGTATATTAAGTAACGAGGAATTCTCTTCAAGTAAAATGTTTTTATAAAATGGTTTTATGGAGTGTGACGTCATGCAAAAAAAATTGATAAAGAACTTACATTTTTTTTAAATGAGATTTTATTTATGGAATTGACTATTCAAATAGAAGTTATTTTTATGAGAATGGAAGAATCATGGTTAAAGGTGGTTGGTATAAATAGATCTCTCCAAAGAAGTAGTGATTGGTTAATCCATTGGAATCTAAAAAGAGAGTGATTCGATGAAGCGAGCACTTATTGGTTGAAGCAATATGTTATAAAGTATTGAATGTCTATATTTGAGTTCTATTTTATTGTGCACGGTGCATGTTTGTTGGTATTTGATATCTTAGGAGTAATTTTTGGTCCACTTGAAACATAGCCATAAAACGTTTGGATTTCTTTGAGTGCTAAACGCACAAAGTATCCTTCTTATGTGCAGAGAAGGGATGTTGCATCAAATGTGGAATGAACCATTGGGTAGGTACGAGGGTGGTAGATGTACTCGTAACCTACTTTGATGTGGATCCGAGAGGTTGAGTCTTCCATTGTGGTAGGAATGTGAGATGGTTTAATCTCAGTTGTGGGACCAAGATTAATGAACCATGTATGTCAAGAGAATTCCTATAGAGAACTGACGATTGCAGCGACTGAGGACCCATATGTAATTCGGTACATGGATTCTTCTTTATATAGACGTTAATGACAGAGTTTGGATGCAGGTACAAAAGGAGCATGAAAAAAGATAAGCAAGAAAACAAGCATGGAAAATAAAAAGGATGAAGCAACCAACGGTGATGGTGTAGTCATCATGAAGACACATGAAAAAAATTAATGGAGCAATTTGCATGTAAATGGGCATATGACTATAAGACTTCGTAAGGCATGCCTGCCTCTAGTAACTCACCGGTAAAATCGGGAGTTAGAACTAGGTGATAGGGGGGTGTATGTGAGATTCCTTAGTAAAAATTTGAGGGGGGTTGGTGATTACTCCAAGTCAGTTTAAAGGGGGGGGTTTAGGGTTAAACTTGACTTGAGAATGAGTCATAAGTAGTTTAGGTCTAGCACATGGTTTGGGCACATGGTTTGTTGTAGCCCATGGTATTGCATGTGATAAAGCATTTATAAGGATTGAGGAGGCTCCATTATAAAGTGGCCTCGAAGTGAGTGGTGGCTAGCTCTCTTGGCCAATTTGGTCGGTTTGGCCATGGTAATGAAGATATTCATTGGTGGTGGTTTTCCTCGCATGAGGTTTCGTTAAATGTTTGTGTTTATGTAAATGTTGCTTGTAATATTTATTTCTCTCTAATTATATTTTAATGATGCTCGTTAAAATCTTAACACACCTAATTCGAGCCCATTTCAGCTCTGTTGGTTCAAATTCCAAGTCATCATACCATCTTGGAGGTGATTACAACTTTCATTTGATGCTTCAAGAACTTCTAGTCCCGGATCTTAGTTGTTCTACATGGTTCCAATCTCCATTTTGCATGTGTTTATCTCCCTCATCCAGTTGGGCAAATTTATCTTCTTCCCAAGAAGAAGATTCCTCTAGACATTAACATTTAGTTTTGAGTAGCATTTGTGGTTTACCTTTCATTTCCATTTTTGAGGGAGGATTTTGTTCCCATGAGGTTTTCCTTATTTCATTGATTCACATGGATGAAATATGTAAAGAGTGACCATAAGGCCTAAGTTGCATGGGCCCTAATTTTCACTTCATACTTACTCACATAAATTCAGTCTTAATAGGGGGTGTTAGAATATTAAAAACCCACATATAAACTTAGGATATCATATTTAGTCATTTTGATTAAATTCCTATGTACTAAACTAGGTAGTTGGCCTCCATACACCACCACTTGATCAACACTTGACATAAATACCCCAAGAGTGCAATTGGCATCATTCTATATAAGATTCTTCTTTATTCTATCCTATTGTAGCTAGGTTTACACCCTAGCTACATGCAAAAGCACCTCCCTTTTGTCAAAGGGACCGAAGGGTAGATTTTAATGGAAGAGAGCTAGCTGCAAAGAAAATATTAGTAACACAATAAAAGTTAAGAAAAAAAACTACTAAACTAAAAAAACAAGAACGAGACAAATATACCTTCTTTTTTCCTTGAAATGGGCCATCGCGCCCTAACTAATTGGAATGAGACTACCTCTCCACAGGCTTGGTAGTACGGAGGGTGCCTCAATGTACAAGATGGGAGGAGGTGGGGCAATGGAATGATTGGAAAATGATGTGAGAATTTTGAGAATGATGGCTTCTCAACGTAGTCACGAAAACATAATAATGGAAAAAGGAATAAGTGAAGCTTGTGATGGAGACCTCCACACTATTTTATAGTTTTTTCTGTCATTTTCTCTCTTTTAGGGTTTTGAAACCCTATTTAGGGTTTTAATCCCTATTTAGGGATTTAATTTCCTTTGTGGGGTTTTAAGCTCTTTTTATGTTTTTATCTCTCTTTTGGGTTTTTAGCCCTTTCGTGTGCTTTTTAAACATTTTTGTGGGGTTTTTAGGTCCTTTTTGATATTTTTTGAGCTTTTTGAGAGAGAGTAAGGTTAAACCATAGTTGTGGAGGTGAAAATGAGGGTAAAATGGTAGGAAAAATATGTATGTATGTGGTTTATGCTATGTATAGCTATTTGAGATTTTTTTTGCATTAACACCTATCAAGGACTAGAAATGTGCCTTCTTCTTTAAGACTGCTTTTTTCTTGTTTTTTCAGCTTTTCAGCTAGTTGACCGACAACTGTCCTCTTTTTAGTCCAAATCACCCTCCATTATTTTATCTCCAGTTTCCATGGTTAAAAATATTTTCCATCACTCATTAGCTATCCCACTTTCTTTAGGTATTTTGTGACCTCTTTGACAGTTTTGAAAAGTGTTTTTATCACCTTTTGGGGTTTTTCATATTTAGTAAGCGTGCCTTATGAGCTAGCTTGAGTTTACTCCATGTCAATTTGATTTTACTTTATAAGGATGTATTATCTATGTAATATCATCATTCATTGATCATTCTTTAATGAGAGCTTCATTCTTCATGTGTATTCATTATTCAATCTTCTCTCTTTATGTTAATTCTCTTCAATTCTATGTGAGGTTAATTGTGTGCCTAAATCCTTAGCTTGTTTATGAAATTCCTTATGCCACTTTCGATTTAGAAATTATGCACCAAACAGTCAGCGTTCTAAGTTAGATCCTAAATCAAATAAGTATGTCTTTGTTGGATATGGTGATGGTGTTAAGGGATACACATTGTGGGATCCTATTGCCCACAAAATCATTATTAACATAGAGGTTGTATTTGACAAAATGCCACTAATGAAGTCGGATTTGGAATATGGTGAAATGAAAGAGACATAAAAACCACATATTCAACAAATTCAGTTGCAAACTCAGTCATTTATAAGAGAGGAGAATCATGAATATTCTCAAGAAGAAGCTCCTGAAGAATAAGATGTAGAGACAGAAAATTTCCAAGAAATTGAGGAATTGTCACAACCATCTTTGTGAAAGTCCACCCGGGTTAGACATTTTCTAAAAAGGTATGATGATTTTGTTACATCGGTTGCTTTGATTTGAAATGATGGAGAACCTAGTTTTTATCAGGAATCAATGAAGGTGTCTGAAAGTGCTAACTAGAAATTAGAAATGAAAGAAGAAATAGATGCCTTGGAAAAGAATAAAACATGGGACCTTGTGGAAATTCCAAATCACATAAAATTTGTTCGTTGCAAGTGTGTCTACAAGATGAAGGAAGGTGTTGATGACAATGTTGCAAAACACAAAGCAAGACTCGTAGCAAAAAGTTACTCTCAGGAGGAAGGTGTTAATTTCCATGAAATATTTTAACCAGTCATTAAGATTGTTTTTATTCAGTTAGTGTTAGCACTGGTTTATTTACTTGATCTTCAGTTAGAAAAGATAAATGTTAAAACTACATTTATACATGGATTTTTGGATGAGTAAACTTAAATGAAGAAACCAGAAGGGTTTGTTCAAAATTAGAATGGAAAATTGGTTTGCAAGCTCATAAAGTCATTGTATGGCCAGAAGTAGTCTCCCATGAAGTGGTACATGAAGTTTGATTCCTTCATGGTGATACAAAACTTTACCAGAAATTAGTATGATCGTTGTGTTTACTTTAAAGGGTTGAAAAATGGCATGTTCATTATCTTGGTGTTATATGTTTTATGATATGCTCATTGCAAGCAAGCGCATGGTTGAAATTAATAGGTTAAAGGATCAACTGGCTAAGATGTTCAATATGAAGGATATAGGAGCAACAAAACTAATCTTAGGCATGGAGATACATATATATAGAAAAAATGGTAAGCTATGGTTATCGCAAGAGAAGTATGCAAAGAAAATACTTCATAGATTTGGTATGAATAAGGTTAAACCAGTTAACATCCCTTTGTCTTCTCACTATAATATTTCTTTGGGTTTGTGTCCTAGTAATAATGAAGAAAAAAAGTATATGTCTAGTGTACCATATGCTAATGCAATAGGAAGTCCGATGTATTTGATGGTCTGTACTAGACCATACATTTCACATGTGGTTGGTGTTGTCAGTAGATACATGAAAAATACAACAAAAGAGAATTGGGCAGCAGTGAAATGGGTGCTTAGGTACCTTAGAGGTACAAGAAATTATTGTATCACCTTTGACAGTTCAAGTGATGAATTTTTCAGTTATGTTAATTCATATTTTGCAAGTGACTTGGACAAGAGGAGATCCACTTCATGTTATGTCCTTACCCTTGTAGGTCGTCCTATAAGTTGGATGTCAAAGATACATGATGTTGTTGTTTTAACCACTACAGGGGAAGAATATGCATTTTCCTCACATGCTTGTAAAGAGGAAATCTAGTTGAAAGGTTTGGTTGGTGAGTTTGGAAGGATACAAAATAAGGTAAAAATTTTCTATGACATACAAAGTGCTATTCATTTGGATTAAAATCCAGCTTACCAAAGTAAAACAAAACACATTTATGTGAAATAATTTTCTAATAAATATTATTTATGAATTCGGAGTACTTCTTGAAAAAATTCCACACTCAAAACAATTTTGCAGACATGTTTACGAAACTAGATACATTAGAGAAGTTGAGGTGGTGAATAACTTCTCTTATCTAGAAAAAAATGTGATGAAAGAGAAATAGCAAGTTATTGGGTAAATTGTTGTCAAGGTGGATAATGTTGATAAGGATGACAAGCAATTTCCCGAAAGGATAGGAGTTGACATTTTTCGAGTTTAGCAACAATTGATTTTTCTTGGTTGATGGATTTAGCATTATCCAGTTTTTTGTATTCTGGTTTTCTATTCCTTTAAGGAAACAAAAATTAGAGTGAACAATTGTATATTATTATGTGTAAGTCCATAGAGGAAACAAATGATATTGAAGAGTTGATATGAATCTAGAATAGAATAATAACTATATGACGTTGCAAATAAGATTGTAATCTCTATCTTTGAATAACAAGAAGACCGATACACTACCTTTGTGGGTGTTTCCCTCTCAATGGTTTTACCATGTCAAATATTTGTGTTCATTATTATGTTTTTTCCATTATTCTCTGTCTTATTTGTCGTATATTTATATTGTTTAAGCTTTTGTTATAGTTGATAAGGATGACAACAATTTCTCAAAAAGATATGAGTTGACATTTTTCAAGTTTAGCAAAAGTTGATTTTCCCTGGTTTATGGATTTTGCATTATCCATTTTTTTGTATTATGATTTTCTGTTTCTTTAGGAAACAAAAAATAGAATAAACAATTGTATATGACTATATTTAAGTCATAGAGACAATAAATGGTAATGTAAAGTTGATGTCAATCTATAAGAGATTAATAGTTATATGTTGCTACAAAGAAGATTGTAATCTCCATCTTTGAATAACAAGAAGACCGATACACTTGTTTTGTGGATGTTTTCCTCTCAAGGGTTTTACCATGTTAAATATCCACATTCATTATTGTGTATTTGTCATTATTCTCTATCTTATTTATGTGAACTCTGTATTGTTTAAGCTTCTGGTATAACATGTGTCTTGAGGATTCCTAAGGTCATTATCAAAGTAGACAACTAGGAAAAGAAAAAAGTTACAAAATCAAGGATTAAAAAATCATTAAATTATTATTTATTCTTAGGTGACCATATACTCATTAGGTTTTAGGGTGTCGAGTGACTTCTTATTCTCTAGAGATCTTGATGAGATTTGATCCCTTCATGCGGGGATGGAAATTAGTTGAACTTTCTCTTATAACATAGTCTCATTTTTTATATATGTTATTTATGTATTTATTCAATGTTCAACCAAAATGTTATTAAATATTTATTTATTTATTATTAATATTAATTTATTTTAAATATTTTTTTCCAAAGAAAAAAACCTTTTATTCATAGAATAAACATGAAATGCTCTACCGAGCTTACATAAAAAAGTATCGTCCTTATGGCCTTGAGACAAAATAGTCTTAGTCCTTTCATCATAAAACGACTGCTCTAAATAGCTTACATCTCACAATAGCCTTGGATTTTTCCTATACTGTCTTAGATTTTTTACAGTTCATTACAAAGTCTTTTGTCTTTATCCCTCAAAATTTGCTAAAAATTTTCTTTATATTTTTTAAATCGTTTCATATCGAAGTGTTGTTATGCCTTCTGTCACTTCTTCTATTTCCATCAATCCTAGTCAGTAAGCTAACGCCTGTTTTGAGAGGGAATTGGAATCTTCATTCAATCCTTGATGTATGTGTGCAAACGATATCCTCTTGAACATAGCTTTCAAATTTTGAATTTCAGCAAGCAAATGTTGTAAATGTGGAACTCATATAGTGTTTCTTCCATTTTCCCAATCCACCACAACTTTAGAATCACCGAAAATATGAATGTGTTGAATCTGGTTTCTATGGCCCACTTTGAAAGTTTCCCATAAAGCCAAAAGTTCATCCCTGTTATTAGTAGCTTAACCCATGGCATATTTTACAAGCATATTTCTCTTTTATGGAAAGTATATGACTGCTCAAGCACCTCCCAATGGAGGCTCTCCCTGATTGGCACCATTGAAATAGGCCCATGGTATTTTGTTGTTTATTACTAGAGCTCTGATAATTCTTGTTTTGGAGATGACATTGTTGAGCTTGTGTTCCTGAATCTTGCTCATTAACAGGGAAATAGTAATGTTAGGAGGGATCCAAGTGTTTTTGAAAATAGATTTGTTCCTTTCTTCCCAAATAATGTAAACAATAGAACCATAAATGCTTCTGAATATACCTACCCTTTCATCGTGCCACCATGATTTGGTTCTTTCCTCTAAGGTAGCATTATCTCTTTCATGAGATCTCTCTGCAGATAGCTTGCATACCACGCCCATCCATATGCTGCCTACATATGGACAGAAGGCAAACAAATGTGAGTTTGTTTCATCGCTTGATCTGCATAGGGAGCATAAACCCAGTCCTTCAAATCCTCTATTCTATAACATTTCCCATGTCAATAGTTTATGTGAAAACGATAACCACATTGTGATTATAGTTTTTAAAGGGATCTGTATTTTCCATAATTTTTTCCACCACCACTATTTCTCTCCCCATTGTATGCTCTTTGAATGATACTTGGTATCCTAGTTTGGGTGTATATTGCCCTGATTTTGGATTTTTTGACCTAACCATCTTATCCAGTTCAGTCCCCAGTTTGATCAAGTTTATGACTAATGGATTGAGAAATCTATTCCATTATTACACAAGTTCTCCTGTTAGTCCAAGATCCTAGGTATTTTTCCACTGTCTTCATCCTCTTGAGGCCATATTACTACATGCCTATGCTAAAGAGTATATTCATAAAGACCTTAGTTGTTTAATTAATCATGGGGAGAGTCTATCATTTTCCCCTGCGCTAGTCGAAGGGTATTCTCCAACTCGAACTTCCCTTCCATCACCAATCTTCCAAGCTATCCATTTTCCAACTAAGGGGTAAGCCAAAATCATTTCCTTTCACCCTATTGAGCCATTCTTAAATGTTTTGCCTCGATTTCTAAACCAATATGTTAGGCTGGTTCCGGAGCAATATTTGGATAACATGACCCTTCCCCATAGCATTTCAAGATTTTGAATGAATCTCCACATGATTTTAGCAGCTAAAGCTTTGCTAAATAGATCTAATTTTTTTATGCCCCATCCACCTAATACCTTTGGCTGAGCTAAAGTCTTCCACTTTGCCAATACGATTCCTTCTGTTTGCTTGCTTGTTGACCACAAGAAAGAGAAGCACATATTTCTTATTTTTGTAAAAATTCCTTTAGGAATGCATGTTATTGAGGCTCAATAAACTCAAATAATTTGAAGCACTTCTTGTAATACTCCAAAAATTTGTAAAAATTAAAAAAATTTCATGTAACATAAAATGTTCGTAGTCGTCACTTCCTAGGAACCAATAACTGCTAATGGTTACTCTAAATAGTAGTAACTAGAACTGAACATTTGTAAATCTCTAGTTCTTTATATTTATTTTTTCATCCTCATAATTCCATGTTAAGGATTTGAATTAGTAGTTTATGTTTTTAGAATAATAGGAAAAGAAACCTATGTCTAAAACCTATACTAAGTATACTTTTACTGTCTTATGACAAGTAGGAAAGAACTTTAGTTGAGATTGAGGCTTACTTAGCTTATAGATAATGCAGTGAAGTGATGCTTCTTTTACAGGTTCTATATAGGTAAGCAGTTTTGTTACCAATTTTTCCAGATCGAGATTATCATTCCAACTAGCATAAATTAAAATGCTAGTTAAATTATTTGTTTACAGCTTGAGCAGTAAAAGAGGTATCGTTTATCTTATTAATTATGATATTCATAGTTGATAGTAGTGTAAACATTTCTAGTAAACTAAACTTAACTCAATTATTCTTCTAATCATTATAACTAGCTCAGGTTTGTTTATTTTGTATCATTCTATTTTTGACTCAGAAATTTGTATGCAACTTTAGGGAAAGGCATCTCATCTAGTAGTTTCCCTTATTGAAACTATTTGATGTTATAATAATTTCCAAGAATCTTACTTTTACTGATATTGAGTAAATCTAGAAAGAAACCAAGGACTTGAGTAAAATATTAAGCATATTGACTTAGGAATCATGTAGAAATAGTTCTAAGATGCATAAGGTATTTTTTTAAAACTATTATAGCACTTATGGTTTAGAGATGTACTAACACCACTTGTTTTAGTTTAACAATAGTGTTATTACTTTTTATGTATGAAAGGATACATTAATGTCTATAAGAAAACTATCATGTATTACATGTGTATAATTCCTCTTCTCATGAGATTGTACAAAAAGGTATACAACATTTAACATATTTAATTTTGATATCAACTTTATTATCTATTTTAATATGATATCTAGGCATAATTGTTTTTAACGACTGTTAATGTAATTACCTAGTTGATTTCTATTGCTATAATTTCTCAATTTGTGATCACGTGTTTTTCTTATGCACTTTATCCTTGATGTATTTCTTTTGCATTAAGTTTTCCTACACCAATGCAAAGGTTAATGAAAGCCATACTTGATTTCTAATATATCTACTATATTATAAACTATACTAAAACCCTAGTATCCTTACTATCTACCTCCCATGTTATTTACTATGGATTGAATATACATAAAACCATAACCAATTAACAAAACCATACCAAGGGTTATCATATGATATTAATTTTTTTTTACGTTAATATGTGCAGGCTAAACAAGGGTATCAAGCTATATTACCAAACCCATCCTTTGCAAATAAATTGGAGCTACGTGTTCGTTGCTCATTTGATAGGGTTTTGACTTTGGAGTTTTTGTCATATAAAAATCTTCTAAACCCTAAAATATTTCCTCTACCCTAAATTTTACCATGCTATGGAAGAGAGGTTACAAGCTCATGGACGCTCAACCTATTTATCAAACTACTATGTAAACCTTCCTACCAAGAGTCTTGTTCTTCCTCATGTAGAGGTGTAGTGGGATACTATCTCTGGTTGTTCTGGATGAATCTCTCTCTTCGCCAATTCTACACTCTAGAAAAACGGTGCACCTATCAATTCCTGGCCTCTGCAAATGTTTTTAATCGTTCCCTAGTGCATTGATAAAAAAAAATTGAGCATGGCTCTTGGGTTGTCGTAGAGTGGTTTTCTTGGATGAGGTGCTAACTATTCTTACTATTCATACTCTCATTGTGGCCTAAAACCTGCTTTGTTGTGGCTTGGGAAAATAATCTTAAGCTCTGTGAGTTGTGTTTCCTCCTAACAGAGCTTTCCTAAAACTCATTTTCTTTGCAAAAGGTGGCTAGGATTTGAGCTTAAACTTCTTCAGTGTCATTAAAACCAGTATACAGGTAAGATACTCCAAAGTTCAATTTTTATTACAACATTTAGGATTCTTTTCTTTTTTATTTGCACCAGTAATTTATTCTTCTAATTTTTCCTTTTTATATATATGTATTAGCTTCATTTTTGCAGATGCTTAACTTCTATAGAGAGGTGCAGACAAACGTCGAGGATTACCCTAGACCAACTCCAAGCTTTTCATAACCTTGGTAAGCCTTGGTCTTGCTGGGGTTGTTAGAATAATCAACAAATAGTTTACCCACTTAGACATTAATTTAATTATTTTTGTCTTATTAGCCTAGTTCATGTGTCCCACCTTGTGCAAGTTGTCTTTTACCTATCCATAGTGGTCAAACTTTCCTTATTTGACTCATGTAGCACATGGAAAAGTCCAAGGAATCAAATATACTTTATTCCTGGCCTCCTAGGTGCCCTTCTACTTTTTCTGCTTTATTCCCTGCTTTTTCAGTGTTTTAAGGCAAGTGGAAAAGCTAGACTAGGTGAGGTGAACTAGTTTTTTGTCCTCTTCATCCTCCAATATTTTCTCCTTGCAAAAGCATGTATGAGCTGCCATTCCACCACTCTTTAGCTTGCCTAAGCCATTTTTCCAATGCGTGAGCTCCATGATAGATTTGGGATCAGCTTTTTACACCTATGGGGGATTTGCATATTTTTAGTAAGCCTGCTTTATGCTAGATTCGAATTGATCCTCATGCATTCGAATCCCTGATGTATTTTATTTATTCAGAAACCTATTATGTTACAGGGTTGGCTATTGTACACTGAGTTAATATAGTTTAGTGTTCAGCTCCAATTTCAGTCTCTTTTGTGAGTGATTTTGCATGATCAATTGTTAATTATTGTGAGTAAAATTAATCTATCACCTGGTTCAATTTCCACATGGTATGAGATCCATTGTAGATTGTTTTATCTCCTTCAAAATTGTTTTGCAGGTTCGACATCAGTGACTGGGAGCCTTCTACTGACAGCCGGGACAGATTTTCTAAGCTATGGATCAATCACAAAAAACTATCTTGACTCCTTTCAATTTCTTTGAATGGAAAGCAGAGATGGAGATACTATTGAGAGAAAAAGGCCTCTACAGGGTGACTATGGCAACAAAAGCAGAGTCCAATGGAGCTGCAGAGAAGATAAAATGGCACAACAGGAGGGATGAGGCCTATGGTCTCCTGTGTCTGAGTATTTCCAGAGACCTCCTTTTCCATCTTGATGGATTGACATCACCGAATGAAGTATGGGAGAAGCTTGCTGATATTTTTGGAAATATAGATGAGATGAGGGGACATCAAATTGAAAATGAGCTGATTTCTCTGAATCCAAATAGCTTTGAATCCCTGCAGCTATATTTCTCCAAGTTCAAAGCACTAGTTTTGTAGCTGAAACAGTGTGGGATTGAAAAGAAAGATGATCAAATCATCTTGGCCATCCTCTTGAAGCTAGGCCCTGACTATTCATTGTTTGTTTCAACCTTCTATGCCACAAAACTGACAGCTCAAACCTAGAAGATGCCTAGCCTTGCAGATTTCATGGAATCTCTCACACAAGAACAGGACAAGCTGGTGATGATGGGCACTATCAAACCATCCAAAGATCAAGCTTTGATTGGTGGAGATTCGAAGGTGGATTCAAAAATAAAAAAGAAAGCTAAAAATACACCTGAGCAAAAGAGAGACAAGAAACAGTCTCCAGAGGAGCCACAAGGTTCCAAGAAGAACTACCAGAAGAAGAAAAACAAAGGTGAAATGAGCAAGTGCGCATACTACAATAAAGGCAATCACACTGAAAGCTCTTGTATGAAAAATCAGATAGACATGCTGACCCAACTCCTAGAGAAGAATGGCATCTCCCTTCCAGACAGCTCAAAGAAGAGAGAAGGAGGATCAAGTTCAGATGACAGAGAGAGAGTTCATGCTCTAGTTGTCGGCACATCAAGCTCACCCAGTTTTATCATTGATTCTGGAGCTTCAAGACACATGGTTTCGACTAAGGAGGCCTTCTCCTCACTGGACATGTCGAAAGGACCACCTATAGTACTGGTAGACGACTCTCTCACTGAAAGTTTGGGCAAAGGGAGGATTGATCTTGATCATGGTCAGTTCAGCAATGTCTTGTATGTGCCTGGTCTTGCCTCCAACCTCTTATCAGTGTACCAGATGACCCACACTGAATCTCCTAAGAATGTCATATTCTATCCTGATGAAGTTGAGATCACAGAGATCTCAAGTGGTAGAGTCATTTCAAAAGGAGTTGCAAATCATGCTCAAAAGGTATACATGTTCTCACACTTCCTACCCTACTCAAACCCCTCTGCTCTTCTGATTCATGCTAATGAAGCAAGCAAGATTTGGCATGAAATATTTGGCCACCTAAACTACAAAGATATTTCTAATCTTATTGAAAAAGATATGGTCATAGGGTTTCCCAAGATAAAATTTTCCAAAGGAGTCTGCCAAGGTTGTATCCTAGGAAAACACCCAGAGCACAAATTTGAGAGAGCTAGTCATGCGAGAACCTCTGCACCCCTCGAGCTGATCCACAGTGATGTTGCTAGCCCATTACCTCATATGTCCATGAGTCAGGCAAAATATGCATTGACTTTTATTGATGAATTTTCCAGGTATTGCTGGGTCTACTTCCTGAAACACAAGTCTGAAGTTTTTGGCCTCTTCAAAGTCTTTAAGGCTTTGGTTGAAAACCAGTCTGGGACGAAACTCAAGGTCCTCAGATATGACAATGGTGGTGAGTATGTCAAGTCTAATTTTATTAATTACTGTGCAGATTTAGGTATTCAAATGAAGCATTCTATCCCTTACACACCACAGCAAAATGGTGTTGCTGAGAGGAAGAACGGATCACTGAAGGAGATGGCAACATGCATGATGGAGGCCAAAACTTTGCCACCAAAGTACTAGGCCGAAGCTATAAAATGTGCAGCCTATATTCAGAATAGGGTGTGTCATAAATATCTTGATGGTATGACTCCCTTCAAATCATGGAGTGGGCACAAGCCATATGTGACCCATTTCAGGATTTTTGGCTCAAAGGCTTGGGCTAGAATTCCAACAAAGAAGAGGAAGGATTTGCAACCCCAAAGCCAAGAGTGTTTTTTTGTTGGATACTCTAAAGATTCAAAAGGGTACAAACTGATAAATTTGAACACACATAAATCCTTCATCGAAAGGTGTGTTCAGTTTGAAGAAGAACCCCTTGCAGCAGTGGAAGTTGGAGAAGCCTCTTCTCCACCTGAACCTCAAGAAGTAAGTAAAGAGTTTGTTGAACATGCTGATTCTTATTTTTCTGATGGATATGAGTTTATTGCAGACCCTAACAGCCCTACAAGGCCAAAATGGGCAGCCAAGACACTACATGCAGCAGGAGATCTAGCTGAGATCCCAATGACCCAAGGAGGACTAGATCTCAATTTGAGAGTGGTCTGTGCATGAAGGATCCTATTTTTGCTGAAAAATGATATTTGATGGTGGAGTATGATCCTCAAACATATGAAGAAGCATTAGGATATCCAATATGGAAAACATCCATGAAGGAGGAGTTCAGCTCACTCCAGAAGAGCAACACATGGGAGCTAGTGGATCTTCCCCCATGGAGAAAGTTAGTCCAGTGTAAGTGGGTCTATAAGACCAAATTTGCTGCTGATGGTTCACCACTAAAGTACAATGCCAGATTGGTAGCCAAGGGCTACTCACAGGTTCATGGAATAGATTACAATGAGACCTTTTCCCCAGTGGCAAAGATGGATTCCATCAAGCTAGCTCTAGCCATTGCAGCCTCAAGGCAATGGAAGGTACATCACATGGATGTAAAATGTGCCTTCCTGAATGGAGATCTCACCGAGGAGATATATATGCAGCAGCCTCAAGGTTTTGCTACTAACCCTTCTCTTGTGTACAGGTTGAGAAAGTCATTGTATGGGCTAAAGCAAGCCCCCAGGGCTTGGTATGCCAAGATCGATAGCTTCTTGCTATCACTGAATTTTGTTCGGTGCAAATCAGATCCAAATGTCTATTTGAAGTTAGTTAATGGTTCATTAATGATAATTGTGTTATATGTTGATGACCTCCTTATTACAGGAAGCTCAAAGGCTGATATTGCTTCCTTAAAGGGTGCTATGAACCAAGCATTCTCCATGACAGATTTGGGGCTCTTAAGTCAATTTTTGGGGCTTGAGGTTGCTCAAACCAAAGATGGAATCAAGGTGCACCAGTCCAAATATGCCTTGGACTTGCTGAACAAATTCATAATGAAGGATTGTAAAGCAAGCAAAACTCCTTTCCTTTCAGGAGTGAAGCTGGAAGAAGCTGATTCTTCACCTATGGTAAACAATACACTATATAGACAATTTATTGGATGTTTGTTGTATCTGACACATAATAGACCTGATATTTGTTATGCAGTAAGTGTGGCTTCTAGATACATGGATCAGCCTCATGGGATCCATTGGAAAGCATCCAAAAGGATCCTTAACTTTGTTCAGGAAACAAGGACACATGGGATCTTCTATAAAGAAAAATCTGATCTTGATTTGATTGGATTTACTGACAATGATTGGGTAGGTGATAGCACAAACAGAAAGTCCACATCAGGATATGTGTTCATGCTTGCAGAACGGCCAATCAGCTGGTCAAGCAAGAAACAGAGTTCCATTGCACTCTCATCTACAGAAGCAGAATATAGAGGAGTTGTTAATGCAGCAACTCAATGTTTATGGTTGCAGGGTTTACTTGGAGAGTGTGGCTTCGAACTAGAGTACTTAACTACCATCTACTGTGATAACTAGAGTACCATTCGAATTTGCAAAGATCCAGTTCAGAAGCAAAGAACCAGACACATTGAGATCCATATGCACTACATCAGAGAGCTTGTGCATGATGGCACCATTCACCTACTCTTCTGTTCATCTTCAGAACAAGTAGCTGATATCTTCACCAAAGCATTTTGTGAGAAGACCTTCAGCAATCTCAAATCAGTGCTGGGGATTTCTGATCATGCTGTGAAGCATGAGTGAATACAATATTTCCAAATTTTGTTTGCAGTCCATGTTTAAAGGAGGATTTTCCCAAGTTGGTTTTGCCTCTTTCCTTGTTTTAAATGGACATGCAGTATGTAAAGGGTGACTAAGCCTTGTTGCTAGGCCCTATAATTTTCTGATACATTACTCATAAGTCAAGCTTAAGGGGGGGTTTTAGAATAATCAACCCATAGTTTACCCACTTAGACATTAATTTAATTATTTTTGTCTTATTAGCCTAGTTCATCTGTCCCACCTTGTGCAAGTTGTCTTTTACCTATCCACAGTGGTCAAAATTGCCTTATTTGAATCATGTAGCACATGGGAAATCCCAAGGAATCAAATTTGCTTTATTCCTGGCCTCCTAGGAACCCTTCTTCTTTTTCTGCTTTATTCCCTGCTTTTTCAGTGTTTTAAGGCAAATGGAAAAGCTAGACTAGGTGAGGTGAACTAGTTTTTTGTCCTCTTCATCCTCTACTCTTTTCTCCTTCAAAAAGAATGTATGAGCTGCCATTCCACCACTCTTTAGCTTGCCTAATCCATTTTTCCAATTCGTGAGCTCCATGACAGATTTGGGATCAGCTTTTTACACCTATGGGGGATTTGCTTATTTTTAGTAAGCCTGATTTATGCTAGATTCGAATTGCTCCTTAGGAATTCAAATCCCTGATGTATTTTATTTATTCAGAAACCTATTATGTTACATGGTTGGCTATTGTACATTGATTTAATACAGTTTAGTGTTCAGCTCCAATTTCAGTCTCTTTTGTGAGTAATTTTGCATGATCAATTGTTAATTGTTGTGAGTAAAACTAATCTATCACCTGGTTCAATTTCCACAGGGGTTTCTCCTATCGTGGTGAATGGTGTTGATTTTTACTTGATGGAGTTCGTTGGTTTGCTGGGTTTTCAGCTCGGCCATGATGTACTGTGTTGTAAAAGTTTGGAAAGGCCAGGGGCCAATACTGGATGTTTGGTTCAGTTTTTATGAAGCCCTAGTGGTTGTTTTAGCAATGGAGGGTTAGGGATTTCATAGTTGAGACAACTACCTTCTTTGTTGTAATTTTTGTTTATAGTGATGATACTTTTTCGAACAAGATTTTAAGCCTTAACTTTGTGATGTAAAAAGGCCATAGGGTCGTAACTATTTTAGTAAAGTTTTCGATCTTAATTGTTACTTACATCTTGAAGCTGGTTGATTGTATCTATGCTTTGATATTATAATTATATATTTTGTGTTTTAAAATGAAGAAGGTAGACTTTTAATATTTTAGTTATTTTAATTATTTCTTGTTGCAATTAACCTTTTGAGAGGTTTGTGGTTAAGTAAATTACTATTTACTTTGTTTTATGTGTAGATTGTATCTTAAGGGTTTTGACAGTAGGGTTTTAAATTGTAACTTGGTTCTCACTGTTAGTAAGGAAATGTAATAATATCTTTGTTATCTTTATTGTTTTCTGTAAACAAATATATTGATATGTTTTTAATCACATGTTGTGTATAATTATTCAACAGTTTTAATATTGTTCTTTGGAAGGATGTATAAATAGTTTTCTATATTATTTTAATTGATGCTTAAGGTTACATAAGATAGAGTAGATAGGTTTTTATTTTATTTCAGAAGTAAAAAGGACAATTTCCTTGCTAATAAGAAGGGGTGTATAAATCCTAATCCTTCTTAGAATAATTACATAGTTAGTATTCCATTTTTGGGGTTACCCTAGTTTGCATTTCTACTCAGATGAATTTATTCAGTAAATGTTTAGCCTTGTACATTGTTTCTTTAAGTTAATCTCAGTTAGGTTAATTCCTGTTTATATAATAACTGTTAATTACTAAAATAATAGACTTATAAAAATAATTTTATCTACTGAGTAAACCATTACATAGACTAGTATTTTATACCCTTAGCTCTTTCCTAGCAGTTTCTGTTTATTTTGTTCAAGTACTCTAACTAAAATAAAATATATATATAAAAGAAAGCATACAAACAATTTATACATATGAACCTGTAGAAGATAATAATTTCATATTCATGCATACTTCATTCGATTCTTTATCTGAAATAAAACTAACCTATTGTACTAGAGTACTACCTTTTAAAAGGTGTGGAAAAATACTGTTTAGGTATTTTCTTCCTATCTATGAGTTAGACTATAACTTATTCTAATCATTTACCCTAATCTAGCTAGTTCAGAACTTACTATCTTTTCACAGCATATACATTTCTCCTAACTAACCCTAGCAACAATAAGAACAAAAGCATAACATATCATTGATTAAATTTAAACTTTCCAAATAACAGTAAATACTTAGATAGATGAATAAAACAAGTAGAACTTGGAAATATAGATGAGATGACAACAGCTTAAGGAACCTGTTCCTCGCAACCAACTCCTAGAGAAAAGCTAGACTATAATTCTCTGGACCCCCAAGCTTGTCTCCTGGTCCACCTGGTAGAAGTACTGGGTGAGAAATGTAGTCTATTAATCCTCTGCAACTCCACCGAGTGTTCAACAGTAAATCAAATCTCCATGCAGCAGTATAAAATCAACTTAGAATAACTACACTAGTTCAGGTCTTCGACACTTCTCCACTCAAAACATATTTAAGCTAGTCCCCTCCATCGAATTTTCTTGTGCACTTAATTAACTCAGTATGTTCACAAATATAGAATGAGAAGCCTCAGTTGTATTCAATGGGAAGTTTTATTAGCATGCCTAGGTATTTTGGGTCAATTTTCACTTAATCAATTACTTGCTCTTGTTCCTCTTTCATGGGGAACATGACCAAAAAAATATGAAAGTTTCCACCTGTAATAGCTAGAAGTAGTTTGAGGATGTTGCCAAGTGTCAATCTACTCTCAACCCAGCAGTATCCATCAAGTGAACATTAAAACACTCATTTAACAACTTCCCTAAGCAATTGTCTCATTTTTCATTTATTTATTAATAAAATATTCAGCAATTACATTAAATTATCCTTGACCCCACTCGGTCATTAATTAGAAAATTTAACATAAAATGTAACATAATGTTTCTTAAGACATAAAATGTTTTACAAATTGGGGCATGTGATATACACACCCCCTTAATTTATAACATCGCCCTTAATGTTATTTATTCTCCATCCTCAGAATTTCCTTGGAACAGAATTGGACATGCATGTCGCATATGACTCTCCAATTCCCAGGTGGCTTCTTCTGGACTAAGTTGCTTCCATTGCACCTTCACCTGATCAATTGTGTGATTTCAAAGAAAGATATCCCTCCTTTCGAGGATACAATTCGGTTCCACCAAAAAATCTTCTTTCGGCTCCACCTGCACATCATTCCAGTTGATAACATGAGAAGCATCATGTACATATTTTTTTAACACATAAATATGAAAGACATTATGAACCTTCAAATTTGGCGATAAAGCCAATTGATATGCCACCTATCCTATTCTTGACAGTATTTCAAAAGGTCTACAATATCGGGGTGCTAACTTAACACGACTTCTTAATCTCAGAGAACTCTTTTCAGGCCTCATAAAGACATGTTCACCAACCTGGAACTCCTTTTGAGTTCGTTTAAGATATTCCTGAATTTTCTCCCAGTCTTGCACAACTTTCAAGTTAACTTGCACCTATTTTACCATTAACTCCATCTATTTTAATAGTTCAGGTCCTAATACTAACCTGTCAATTGGATTACTCCATGAGATGGGGGTATTTCACTTTCTGCCATACAAAATTTCAAAAGGACTATATCTTGTTGAAGCTTGGTAGTGATTGTTGTAAGAAAACTCTACCAAGTGTAAGTAATCTTCCCATTTACTTGGATGTTCTTTAACACCCATTCTGAGCAGATCTTCCAATACCCGATTCACTCTTTTAGTTTGTCCATCTGTTTGAGGATGGAAAGAGGTACTGAAATTTAATGTAGTATTCAGTCCTTTAAAAAAGACTTCCATAAGTTTCCCGTAAACTTAGGGTCTCTATCTGAAATTATTACTTTCGGTATTCCATGTAAATAGAAATTTGTTTTAATAATATATCAGCAATATTAGCAGCCTTGTAGTTGGTTTTTACAGGTATAAAATGAGCTACCTTACTTATTTTATCGACAACTACCATTATTGAGTCATTCAGATTTTGATTTCTAGGTAGTCCTATAATAAAATCAAGGTTGATTATCTCCCACTTCCAGCTAGGAATGGGTAATGGCTGAATTAACCTGGCTAGATGTCGGTGTTCAATCTTTACTTGTTGACATTCAAAGCACTTAGCAATGTATTCTGCTAGTTCATTTTTCATGTTTGGTCAAAAATAATCATTTCTTGACATGGTTATAGTCTTCTAATAACCAGGATGTCCTGAGTAAGGAGTCTTATGAATTTCATTTAAAATCAGCAACTTAATCTTAGGTACATTAGGTATGTATAGTCTATATTTATATAATAGTAATCCTTTTTCATTTAGACTATACCCTGTACTTAAACTTTCAACTAAATTTTCTCTTACCTTTGCTTGTAATTTCTGATAATTTTCATCCAATCTTACTCCTTCCTCTAGTTGTCCTTCTAAATCTGCTTTATAGGTGTTGATTGCTACTAGAAAATTTAGTTTTGCATTCCTACTTAAAGCATTAGCAACCTTATTTTATTTTCCCTTAAGATGTTGTATTTCAAAATCATACTCGCTAAGGAAATCTAGCCACCTAGCTTGCCTTGCGTTTAAGTTAGGTTGATCCAACAAATATTTTAACCCTTTGTTATCTATCATTAATATAAACTTTTTTCCGATTAAATGATGGTGCCACATATTCAAGGCATGTATTGCAGCAACAGGTTCTAAGTCATAGGTCGCATAGTTTTTCTCATGAATCTTCAGCTTCCTAGACTCATATGGAATGACGTGTCCTTCCTGAGTTAAAACCCCACCTAAACCATCATTGCATGAGTTGATACACAATATAAAGTGTTTATCGGGATCAACAATTCTTAAGATTGGTGCGATGGCTAATAATTTTTTTAACTTTTTAAAACTATCTTCACACTTTTGACTCCACTCGAATTTATTCCCTTTCTTATGTAAAGAAGTTATGGGATTTTCAATTCTTGAAAACCCTTCGATAAATCTTCAACAATAGAAAATAATCCCCATGAATGATCATATGCCAGTTATGTCTTTTGGGACTGGCCATTCTTTGATTTCCTTTATCTTTTATGGATCAATAGAGATCCCTTTTTTAGTCACTACATGACCCAGGTACTCTATTTTATCCCTAAAGAAATCACATTTACTGAATTTCGCATAGAGCTGATGTTCTCATCATTCTTGTAAAACAAATTTTAAGTGCTCTTCATGTTCTTCTTCAGAATTTGAATAAATTAAAATGTCATCAATAAATATGACCATGAATTTATCAAGGTATTTATACATTGCATTATTCATCAGACACATGAAGACAGTCACGGCATTAGTAAGCCCAAATGGCATAACAACAAACTCATAGTGACCATACCTGGTGATAACCAGATTGTAAATCAATCTTTGAGAATACTGTCGCTCCACGTAGTTGATCAAACATATCATCTATGCGAGGCAATGGATATCTGTTTTAATGGTAATTTTATTAAGTTGATGGTAATCTATACATAAACGTAAAGTTCTATCTTTCTTTTTAACAAAAATAATAGGTGCTCCCCAACGAGACACACTCGGTCCGATATAATTCTTATCAATAAGTTCTTTTAACTATGATTTTAATTCATTTAATTCCAATATATTCATTCGATAAGGGGATTTCAAGCTGGGAACTGCACTAGGTACCAGCTCAATAGTGAAGTATAACTCCCTCTTCGGAGGCAGTCCCAGAATTTCTTCCAGAAATACATACGAATACTCCCTCAAAATTGGAATGTCTTCCAGTTTTAATTTATCTTTGTTATTAGTATTTTCTTCATTAAATATTGTTACAACAAAGGCTTTACAACCCTTCCGAACAACTCTATTTAGTTGCAAACTAGAGATTTGTCTTATAGTTGTTTTCCTACGGATTCCTCTTACATTTACTATTTCTCCATCATTATTTACGCAAGTAAAAGTTTTATCGAAATAGTTCAAGACTACCCTATGATGTTCTAACCAATCCATACCAATTAACATATCATAAAAACCTAAAGTGTTGATGTAATTGTAACTTTGGAATGTATTCACTTGTATTTCTTATCTATTGTAACCCGATGTTCATTCCGGGATGTATTGTAATGTATTTGAGTCATGTCATACCCCAATGTTTATTCCGGGAAGTTTTTATAATGAGAAATTCATGTCAAGTCATTGTGGGTAACCCTCCTATTGGTCAAGGGTTAAAGTCCCCACAGTTGTGGAACCCTTGGGTTATTAGACTATCCTAGTGAATTTGACCCTAGGTGAGTCATTGTAAGTCAGGGAAATAGTCCCCACCATTGTGTTACCCTCCTATTGGTCAGAGGAGGAAAAGTCCCCTCAAGTGGTGGGGCACTAGGGTTATTAGACACTCCTAGAGATGTCGGCTCTAGTAAGTAATTGTTAAGTAAGGACGACATGTTAGAGTGAACTTCAAGTGAACAGAATAATATAAATAGAGAGTGAGAGCCTCTCTATTTATCACTTGCAACACATCACTCACTCACTCAAGTGTGGCGCATAAGTGAGGAAGGAAATACACTGGGACTAGACAAGAAGACGACTACTGCTGTCAGGAGTGCATCTTACTGTTTTCTGGTTTTACCATTTTGGTGTTGATTCTATATCTGAGGAAGTTGTGGGGTTTTCTCCTTTCTGGTTTCCCTGAGGAAAAATCTTTGTGTCTCTTGTCTCTTGTGATGTTCTTATGTTTTATTGATGTGCTAATTATTCTCTCAGTGAAAAGATCCTAAGATCATAATGCTATCTTATATGATGAAAAACTAACATTGTATCAGAGCTAACCTGAGAAGAAGATATTGTGTAGTTGCAGAAGCTAGGGCTTCTTATTTTTTGGGTCTCTCTCCACAATCCATCAACAAAAGTATGCTAGGATGACTCTCCATTGAAGGGCGCATCTTTCTGTCAAAGCGGAATTCGATTCTGAGCATTTTCAGTTTTCGATGTGGAAATTAGGGCTTTCTACAGAAGAGGAATTTTTGAGTGAGACCAGCATAGGATTTTTCTCCTCATCAAAACCGAAGTTTAGAGACATGGATCAAGAAATTTGGTTGGGTGAAACTCCGGGAAAGTCAAACCCTAGTTTGACCCCGAGCTAGAAAAACCCTAAATACTAAAACTACTAAGTTTTGGTACATTCACTATATTCTGAGGTTGGCAAAGTCTCAGATGCTGAAAATTGTAGGGGCCAAAGATAAAATCCAAATGAACACTTTGTCCAAACAGCAACCTTAGATTCACTATATTCTGGGAGATATGATCCCTCCAGGTTAGGGTTCTAGCCTCTTACAGAATTCATCCTTAAACAGGACACCTAGGGAGAATTGCAATATCTTGGGCTACAGAGGTCCAAATGGAATTCCTGAAGATGTTCCAGAAAGGGCATAGACTGCAATGTTTTTATTTTGATGATCAGACTTAGAAAATCAACCAGTGACATGTGGAATTCCGTACAACTTCGTTGTTATGAACAGTCCTGTAACAGGTCACCTTGGGAAATGGATCATAAATCCCAAATGGTGAAACCAACTCTGATGAAACCTATGGTAGTGGATCTAGGGCATGCGAGTTTACCTCAATGCGAAATTTCAGACACATAGGAGCAGTAATTTCGGATATATCATAGAAGTAGTAAGAGGAATTTCTACAGAAGAAATTGGCAAATTAGGGCTTCCTGTTCAGGGAGCTTCCCTCCACTGTTTTTAGAAAAGGAGTACATTAGACTACTCCATTTGAAGAGATCTATCTATCTGTCCAATCAGATCTGAAATATTCTAAGTTTTGAAAATTAGGGTTTCTGTGACAAACCCTAAATCAGCCAACTACGAAACCATAACGGACACCTCAAATTGGTAATATCTAATCCCTTGCTATTTTCATTTGAGGTTCTCATTTCAAAATGATCTATCACATCAGCTTGATGATAAGCTTGGTGAAGTTGACAACTTCCAAGCATGGAAATATATGATCTCTCTAAAGAAAATGAATTGGACACCTACATGAGTAGAGAGGTTCCCATTTCAGAGGGAGATGAGGCTAGAATCCTTTCACAAGAAGAACTTGGTCAAGGCCAAGAAGATCATGGTTGATTCAGTCATGGATAAACTTGTACAACAAGTATCTTCCCTAAAGACACCGATGAGGCTTGATTCCTTGAACAAGCTATTTGAAAGGAAGAACATACATTAGAAGATGAACTTAAGAAACCAGTTGAAGAATGTGTAGATCCAGAATGTGGAGACCATAAGAGTCTCTCAAATCAAGAACAACTTGAAGCGTTAAAAGAAAAAGTGAAGAATGCAGAAATGGTGATGGCCACCTTGAATGGCCTCCCATGATCATGGAATTCATTCATTCAAGGAATGTGTTCCAGAAGGAAGTGATTACTTTCAACAGACTCTGGGAAGAAGAAGAAGCTCGACTCATAAGAAGAGAAGAGAAGATGGAAGCAAATGAAGATCAAGCTCTCACCTTCCAAAGAAGATACCTCAAGCGATGAGGAATATGAAGAACTCAACTCTTGAAGAACCTCTTATCCACCTCAGGATATGGATAAGAAACGGTGCTATTATGAATGAAGAAGACGATGAAGCTGAAGGCTCAAGAAGGAGTCTACCCACGAAACAAATAAAGATAAGTATTCAATTGTCATTTCATTGTTTTGTTATGCATTTGTTTATATTTAGTTAAAGTATTATGCATGATAGAATGTTTGCATTAATGACAGTAAACTACTAATATGCATGTGATGGGTAAGTATCTCATGGTGCTATACAACTCTCCATTGCTACTTATCTAGAATGAAACCTCTTTGCTGACATATTGGATTAGTGCACAATCTCAATGTTGTCCTGGTAGAGATGGAAAGCATCTAGAAAGTTTCAGTGAGATATGGATGAATGTTGTATTGGCTAAAGTAGTTGCATGATCATATATTTATGCATAATAACTTGCCAGTATGAATATTCCTTATGAAATGTTTCTAACCATACAAATGCATTTGACTTGTAGGAAAGATCACATACATAATCGCCTACAAGCAAAGAAGAATGAAGACTTGTTCCGAAGAACAAGTGACAACATTTCAAAATGAAGAATAATATGACGAGTGCAGTGACATCATTGATGCAAAACCTTCTAGCCACCAAGAAGAAAGGGAAGACTAGTTCAAGAAGAATGATGCCAGGGCGCAGTATCGAGACATGAAGAGAAGTTCATAGTTCCATCATGCAATAGATGGAAACATCGTGGGATACAAAGCAAGATTTGTAGCATTAGGATTCTCACGAAAAGAAGGCATAGACTACGAAGAAACATTTACAACTACTAGAAGTAAAGTCACATGACATGCATAATCATGTGTGCAAATGAAAGAAGGAATTGTACGAGTTCAGAAGACACCCATGGGAAACACATACATGATGATATTGATGAAGATATTAACCTTTGCTACAAGGTTGAAGATGCAATTCTATACACTAGATGGTCACATAGAATATTAGTAGCATAGGAAGCTACTTGTCACTCTGGTACAGAATGTTTCAGTGCATAGAGTACAGAAGACAGAGGGAGTATGATGCTTTGCTTGAGAGGGAGTGACTACAGAATATCTTGAGGTTTGACATGGTACGACATGATACTGATGACTCTAGGATTTACTGAGAGTAAAGTGGATTCCAACCTTTGCTTCAAGGTTGAAGGCGAAAGACTAGTGATGCTCCTGTTATGTGTCGATGCACTATTTTCTAGGCATGGAGGTGTGGACAAGGGAAGTATGCAGTAGAGATCCTGAATAGGTTCAGGATGATGGACTACATGACTACACCTATGGCATCGAACATGAAGCTATTGAGTAATGCTTCATCAAATACGGTTGATGCTACTATGTGTCGTCAAATGTTGGTTCCTTGATATACCTGACGAACACGAGACCAGATATTTGCTTTGCTGTGAACACATTGAGACATGTTCACATGATGGTTGCAAAGCATGCAAGGGTATAGTTGATTATGGGCTGAAGTATGATGTGAATCAAAAGATTAACCTGGAGGGTTATGTTGATTCATATTGGGCAAGCACTGCCATCGACAGGAAGAGTACTTCAGGATGTTGCTTCAGTATGGGATCAGGTGTGATCTCTTGGTTTAGCAAGAAGAAATCCTATGTGGCACCGAGAACAGCTGAAGCAGAGTATGTCGCAGCTTGTTCAGCTAGTTGTGAGGCAGTATGGCTGCGGAAGCTACTGTCTGATATATTTGATCTCCAGTTGGATGCTACTTGTATACATTGTGACAATCAGAGTTGCATGAAGTTGTTAGAGAATCCAGTGTTCCATGACAAGTCGAAGCATATCGAGATCAAGTATCACTATATTAGGGATATGGTGTAGAGAAGAGCAGTGAAGCTCCAGTATGTTGTGACGAAGGAATAGATAGTTGATTTATTCACTAAGCCATTGGATAGGCTGAAGTTTGAGTACTTCAGGGAGAGACTTGGTGTTCTCCAGATCGAGGTTCCCTCCAAGAGAAAGTGATGAGACCCATAGCCATTCTAACATGGTGAGAGGATTGGTTCCTTCCATGGTCAGATGTAAGGTCTGAGCCATTCTGTCATGGTGAGAGGATTGGTTCCTTCCATGTTAGATATGAGTGCTGAGATCCATAGCCATTCTAATGAGTAGGTCAAATATAAGGGTTGAGCCATTCTGTCATGGTGATAGGGTTGCTCCCTTCCATGTCAGATATGAGTGCTGGCCATTCTGTCGAGTAGGATAGATGTAAGGGCAATTTCCATTCTAGGAATGGAGGCACCTGGTCAATTACCAGGATCACTCAGTGTAGGACTGAGTAGACATTCTGACTTGATAGAGGGATGTGTTCCCACTTGATCAGATGTAACGACTGAACCATTCTTTTATGGCTAAAGGATTAAGTTCCTTCCATGTCAGATGTGAGTGTTGGCCATTCCAACGAGCAGGTCGGATGTAAGGGAAACTTCCATTCTCTAGGAGAATGGAGGTGCCTGGTCAATTACCAGGTAGCTCAGTCGAGGACTGGGGGCCATTCTGATATGACTGCTGGGATGTGTTCTCGTAGGATCAGATGTGAGTGCAAGCCCTTCCATCACTATGAGAAGGAAGTGTTCCCGCCTGGATGGATGTAAGTGTAGAGCATTTTTGGAGCGACTGAGGGATGTGTTCCCACATGCTCAGATGTAAGTGCTGAAATCTCTCATCACTGTGAGTAGGATGTGTTCCAACCTGGTGGGAGTCTTTCATCATTGTGAGAAGGATGTGTTCCAGCCTGGGTGAAAGTGGGAAAATCTTCCATCACTGTGAGTAGGATGTGTTCCATCCTAGATGCGAGTCTTCCATCACTGTGGTAGGATGTGTTCCAGCCTAGATGGATGTGCCTTTCTAAAGAGTAGGTCATATGTAAGTGTTGAGCCTTTTCACAGATATTGGTGATGTGATGTCCTATCATGCTGGTGAATGTGAGTGCTAGGCCTTTCTGATGTGATTATAGGATTAGTTCCTATATGATCAGATGTGAGTGATGGGCATGCCTTTCTGACGAGTAGGTCAAATGTAAGTGCTGGGCGTGTTTTTCTGACAAGTAGGTCAGATGTAAGTGCTGGGCGAAGACCTACATGATGGCTAGGCCTACAACCAGCATGAAAAAGGGCTGGATCTGTAGAACTTCCTGTGACAAGAAGAATCATGAGATAGCACCAGTGATGATCCAGATCCAGTGATGATAGCTAGTAATGATCCAGATCGAGTGGTGATCCAGATCCAATCATGATGATCCAGCAATAATGATCCAAATCAAGTAATGATCTAGATCCAATGATGATAGCCAATGATGATCCAGATCGAGTGATGATCCAGATCCAGTGATGATCTAGATTCAATGATAATGATCCAGATCGAGTGATGATCCATATCTAGATGAAGATGACTTGAATACAAAGATGACTTGAAGACGAGATGGTCCAGCTGATACAGAGAAGAAGACCAGTGCTGATAAATTGTGTTGAGTGAATACCTTCCTAGTTAAGAGGGAGTGTTGATGTAATTGTAACTTCAGAATGTATTCACTTGTATTTCTTATCTATTGTAACCCGATGTTCATTTCAGGATGTATTGTAATGTATTTGAGTCATGTCATACCCCAATTTTTATTCCGGGAAGTTTCTATAATGAGAAATTCATGTCAAGTCATTGTGGGTAACCCTCCTATTGGTCAAGGGTTAAAGTCCCCACAGTTGTGGGGCCCTTGGGTTATTAGAATATCCTAGTGAAGTCGACCCTAGGTGAGTCATTATAAGTCAAGGCAATATTCCCCACCATTGTGTTACCCTCCTATTGGTTAGAGGAGGCAAAGTCCCCTCAAGTGGTGGGGCACTAGGGTTATTAGACACTCCTAGAGATGTCAGCTCTAGTAAGTAATTGTTATGTAAGGCCGACATGTTGGAGTGCACTTCAAGTGAACGAAAGAATATAAATAGAGAGTGAGAGCCTCTTTATTTATCACTTGCAACACATCACTCACTCACTCAAGTGTGGCGCATAAGTGAGGAAGGAAATACACTGGGACTAGACAAGAAGAAGACCACTGCTGTCGGGAGTGCATCTTACTATTTTCTGGTTTTACCATTTTGGTGTTGATTCTATATTTGAGGAAGTTGTGGGGTTTTCTCCTTTATGGTTTCCCCGAGGAAAACTCTTTGTGTCTCTTGTCTCTTGTGATGTGCTTATGTTTTATTAGTGTGCTTGTTATTCTCTCAGTGAAAAGATCCTAAGATTATAATGCTAGCTTATATGATGAAAAACTAACATAAAGTTAGTACATTAATCTTAACAGAGGTTTCAAACTTATCCATGTTTACAATACAATCCTTTACAAAACTAATCATCTTTCTTTCTGCACCAGTAGCTAGCTGGACTAAGCATGACTTTGAAAACTTTTCTAATGATAACTTTCATTTTTCTACTAAATCGGGAGAAATATAAATTAAGCTAGCCCATGGATCAATTAAAATAGATATAGGTGTTTTATTCAGCTTACCTTCCACTTCCATGATGGAATTTTGATAGTCCTCCTGCCTTCTTTGCAATGCTGCGTTGATCCTGGGCATTATCATTGCTAGATCACCAACATTCATCTCCTCCTGTATCGCATGTATGTTTCTAATAGTTAGATTTTTATCATTTAAGCAATATGATATTAGGATATTATCCAATAGAATAACATGCATAGCAATAAACACAAGAGACAAGAGACACAAAGAATTTTCCTCGGGGAAACCATAAAGGAGAAAACCCTGCAACTTCCTCGGAGATAGAATGAGCACCAATGGCAACAGTAAAACCCAAAAAGATAAAGATGATCTCCAACATATTTTTCTCTCTTTCTCACTTGAGAGAGCTTCTCCTCTCTCACTCATGTGCACCAATGAGTGAGTGTGTGTATAATAAATAGAGAGTTTCTTTATTTATATTCTTTCATTCACTCAATGTCCACTCCAACATGTCAGCCCCACTTAACAATTACTTACTAGGGCTGACATCTCTAGGAGAGTCTAATAACCCTAATGCCCCACAACTATGGGGAATTTTCCCTCCGATCAACAAGGAGGGTTAAACTTGACACAATTGTGGGGACTATCGCCTTGACTTACAATGGAGGGTTAACCTCAATGACTTTACATGACTTGTTTACATTATTGAATCTCCTGATCAAAACATTGGTTCATGACATGACTCAATTACATTATATATACTTCTCGGAATAAACATCGGGGTAAAATACATAAGATATACAAGTGAACACTTTCTGAAGCTACAAAATACATCAACACTCCCTCTTAACTAGGAAGGTATTCTCTCGATACAATTTATCAGCACAAGTCTTCTTCTCTGTATCATCTGTATCATCATCAAGTCATATTCATTTTCAAGTCATATTCATCTTCAATTCATCTTCATCGTCAAGTCATCTTCATCAATTTTGGATCATCACTGGATCAACATCAAGTCTGGATCATTACTTGATTTGGTGCATCACTGGATCATCATCAAATCTGGATCATCACGTGATCTAGATCATCCCTGGATCATCACTTGATCTGGATCTTCACAAGATCATCATCATCAGTGCTTCCACTATCTCAATCAAATGGTGCTATCTCTTCATTCTTCTTATCACAAGAAATTCTACAGAGCCACCCCTTTTTCATGTTGGTTGTAGGCCTAGCCTCCATGTAGGTCTTCATCAACAGAGCCAGCCCTTTTTCTTACTGGATGCATATCTACATAGCTAGTCCTTTTTCATACTAGATGTAGTCCTCTACAGAGACATCCCTTTTTCATGCTAGATGCACATCTACATAGCCAGTCCTTTTTCATGATGGATGTGGCACCAACACAGAGCCAGTCCTTTTTCATATTGGACGTGTCATCACAAAGCTAGTCCTTTTTCATACTAGATGTGGCATCTACACAGAACCAATCCATTTTCATACTGGATGTGTCATCACAGAGCTAGTCCTTTTTAATACTAGATGTGGCTTCTACACAGAGCTAGTCCTTTTTCATACTGGATGTGTCATCACAGAGCTAGTCCTTTTTCATACTAGATGTGGCATCTACACAGAGCCAGTCCTTTTTCATACTGGATGTGTCATCAAAGAGCCAGTTTTTTTTCATAATGGATGTGGAATCAGCACTTATATCTGACCATAAAAGGAACCAATCCTACCACCATGTTAGAAAGGCACAACACTTACATATGACCATGGAAGGAACCAATCCTCTCACCATGTTAGAAGGGTACAACACTTACATCTGACCATGGAAGGAACCAATCCTCTCACCATGTCAGAAGGGAACAACACTTACATCTAACTATGGAAGGAACCAATCCTCTCACCATGTCACAAGAGCACATGGACTCATCACTTCCTCTTGGAAGGAACCTCGATCTGCAGAACACCAAGCTTCTCCCTTCACTCTGGCCATTTCTAGCATAGAATCACATCAAGGTTGATTACGTCCAAGGATATCTTGCGAGCTTCACCAAGACCGATTACATCCAAGGACAAGCTGCGAGCTTCACCAGGATTTATGCTCAGACAACCTATCTAACTAGCTATTCTAGAACTCCCTCTTTCAAGAGATCTCGATCTGGATCACAAAATGGATCTCCAATGCTCCTCTCTACATCATACCAAAATGCAAGTCATATCAATCAATTCAAATAGTAGTTTTCAAAAGAAACATACTACCTCCCAAATAGCAAGTGGAAACATCTTTTGCCTCGGCTATACTTAGCGCCATGCAAGAATCCATCCTGATAAACCAAGAGATCACATCTGGTCTCATACTAAAGTAGCACCTCAAATTTCTCTTCCTATCAATGGCACTGATTTCCCGATATGAATCCACATAACCCTCCAGTTTAATCCTCTGATTCATATCATACTTGATCCCATACTCAACTGTACCCTTCAGGTACCTCACTGCATGCTTTGCAACCATCAAGTGAACATGTCTCAATGTGTTCACAACAAAGCAAATATCCGGTCTCGTATTCGTTAGGTATATCAAGGAACAAATCATCTAATGATACATCATGGCATCAACCGACTCTGATAAAGCAACAGTCAATAGCGTCATGTTCGATGCCATCGGTGTGGTCATGGTCTTGCAGTCCATCATCCTGAACCTATTTAGGATCTCTATTGCATACTTCCCTTGTCCCAGGGATATTCCATCTGCATTCTCCCACACCTCCATGCATAGAAATTAGTGCATCATATCCAATTCTTTCATCTTGAACTCGGTAGCAAGTATCCTTCTTGCAACTTTAATGAGTTCCTCTTTTCTATCAGGAACAAGTCATCGACATATAAGAGGATCATCACTAGTCTTCCACCTTCAACCTTGAAGAAAATGTTGTAATCTGCTTTACTCTCGGTAAATTCTAGAATCATCAGTAATTTGTCCATCCTGCTGTACCATGCCAAACCTCAAGATCTTCTGTAGTCACTCCCTCTAAAATGGAGCATCATTCTCCCTCTATCTTTCATACTCTATGCACTGAAACATTATGTACCGGGTTGACAAGTAGCTTCCTTTGCTACTAATATTCTATGTATCCATCTAGGATCACTGGATACCAGGATCCTCTATCTTGAACTTTTTCAAAAGTTCTTCTCGCACCCATCTATGAGCTTGTAATCCTCTATAGAATTTCATCTTCAACTTTGTAGAAAAGGTTCAAATATTCATCAAGCTCCTCATGTATGTGTTATCCCATGGGTGTCTTTTGAGCTCATACAAGGACTTCTTTCATTTTCACACATAATTATTCCTATCATGTGTCCCATTAGCTGCAAATGTCTCTTCCTATTCTATGCCTTCTTTCCATGAGAAGCCTCATGCTACGAATCTTGCCTTGTATCCCACGATGTTTCCATCTACTGCATGATGGAACTACGAACTTCCCTTCATGTATCGATACTGCATTCTAGACATCATTCTTCTTGAACTGGTCTTCCCTTTCTTCTTGGTTACTTCTTCATAGCTGGAAGGTTTTGCATCAATGATGTTGCTACATTCATCATATTATTCTTCATCTTGAATTGTCATCACTTGTTCTTTGGAACAAGTCCCGTCCTTCTTTTCTTGTAGGCAATTTTATCAAATCTTTCCTACAGGTCAAATTCATTAGTTGTATGGTTAGAAACATTTCATAAGGTATATTCATAATGAAAAATTCTTTTGCATCAAGATATATGATTATGCAACTATTTTATCCAATACAACATTCATCCATATCTCACGGAAACTTTCTAGATGCCTTCCATCTCTATTAGGACAGCATTGAGATTGTGCACTAATCCAATATGTTAGCAAAGAGGTTTCATTCTAGATAAGTAGCAATGGAGATTTGTATAGCACCATGAAATACTTACCCATGACATGAATATTAGTAGTATACTGTGATTAATGAAAACATTCTATCATGCATAATACATCGACTAAATATAAACAAATGCATAACAAAAACAATATCATGAAATGACAACTGAATACTTATCTTTATTTGTTTCATGGGTAGACTCCTTCTTGATCCTTCAAATTCATCATCTTCTTCATTCATAATAGCATCATTTTTTATCCAAATGCTAAGATGGATAAGAGGTTCTTTAAGAGTTGAGTTCTTCATATTCCTCATCGCTTGAGGGATCTTCTTTAGATGGTGAGAGATTTATCTCCATTTTCTCTCATCTTCTCTTCTCTTATTATGAGTCGAGCTTATTTTTCTTCCCAAAGTCTGCTGAAAGTAATCACTTCCTTCTGGCACACATTCCTCGCATGAATGAATCCCATGATCTTCGGAGGCCATTCAAGGTGGATATCACCGTTTCTGCATTCTCCACTTCTTCTTCTACTGCTACAAGTTTTTCTTTGATTTGAGAGACCCTCGTAAAGTATGACTGTATGGTCTCTGCATTCTAGATCTTCAAATTCTTCAACTGTTTTCTCAAAGTCATATTCCGATTTATGTTCTTCCCTTCAAATAGCTTGGTCAAGGAATCAAACATCCCTTTTGGTGTCTTTATGGAAGACACCTGTGGTATAATGTGATCCATGATTGAATTAGTGATGATCTTCTTGGCCTTGACAAAGTTCTTCTGGTGTAAGACTTTTAACCTCATCTCCCTCTGGAACTGGAACCTCTCTACTTATGTAGGTGTCCAATTCATTTTCTTCAGAGAGATCATATACTTCCATGCTTAGAATTTGTAAACTTTACCAAGCTTATCATCAAGTTGATGTGATAGATCACTTTGAAATGAGAACCTCAAATGAAAATAGCAAAAGATTAGATCTTATCGATTTGAGGTATCCATCATGGTTCCGGAGCTGGCTGATCTAGGGTTTATCAGAGAAGCCCTAAGTTTCAAAACTTGGAATATTTCAGATCTGATCGGATATAAAGATATACCTCTTCAAGGTGAGCTATCCAATGTATTCCTTTTCTGAAAACAGTGGAGGGAAGCTCCCATAATAGAAAGCCCTAGTTTATCAATTTCTTGTACAGAAATGTCGGATACTGTTTCTGCGGTATCTTCAAAATTACTACTCCTCTCTATCTAAATTTTTTTATTGAGGTATCCTCTTCCATCCCTATTCCAACACCATATGTTTCATCAGAATTTTTTTAACCAATTAGGACATATAAGCGGTTTCCCAAGGTGACTTGTTTCAGGATTGTTCAGCATAGTGAAGTTGTACGGATGACCACATTTCACTGTTTCATCTTCTCGGTCTAAAAATTTGACCACCAAAATTAAAGTCCATGAACGTTCTGGAACATCTTTCTAAATTTCATTCAGACCTTTATATCCTGTGATATATCAATTCTCCCTAGGTGTCTTGTTTAGGGATGAATCCCGGAAGAGGCTGGAACCCTAACTTGGAGGAATCATATCTCCTATAATATAGAAAACCAGAGTCTGAAACTTGGACATAGTGTACATAAGGATTTTATCTTCGACCTATGAAGGTTTTATCCCCTGAGGCTTTTGCAATTCCTAGATATAGAAAATTTACCAAAACTTATCAGTTTTAGTATTTACAGTTTTTCTAGCCCAGGGTCAAACTAGGGTTTGAATTTCCTAGAGTTACACCCAACCAAAAATATCGACCCAGGTATCTAAGATTTAGGAGAGAAATCCTATTTCGGGCTCACTCAAAAATTCTTCTTTTGTAAAAATCCCTAATTTCCTACACCAAAAACTAAAAATGCTTGGAATCGAATTCTGCTTCGACATAAAGATGCGCCCTTCAATAGAGAGTCAGCCTAGCATACTTTTGCTGATGAATTGTGGAGGGAGACCCAAAAATTAAGAATCCCTAGCTTCTACAGCTACACAATGTCTTCTTCTCAGGTTAGCTCTGATACCATGTTAGATTTTTATCATTTAAGCAATATGATCTTAGGCTCTTATTTGAGAGAATAACATGCACAGAAATAAACACAAGAGACAAGAGACACAAAGCATTTTCCTCAGGAAAACCATAAACAAGAAAACCCCGCAACTTCCTCAGAGATAGAATGAGCAGCAATGGCAGCAGTAAAACCTGAAAACATAAAGATGATCTCCAACATCTTGTTCTCTCTTTCTTACTTGAGAGAGCTTCTCCTCTCTCACTCATGCACCCCAATGAGTGAGTGTGTGTATAATAAATAGAGAGGCTCACTCTCTATTTATATTCTTTCATTCACTTAATCTCCCCTCAAACATGTCATCCCCACTTAACAATTTCTTGTTAGGGCCGACATCTCTAGGAGAGTCTAATAACCCTAGTTCCCCACAACTGTGGGGACTTTTCCCTTCAATCAACAAGCACTCTTAACCTTGACACAATTGTGGGGACTATTTCCCCAACTTACAATGGAGGGTTAACCTCAATGACTTTACATGACTTGTTTACATTATTGAATCTCTCGATTGAAACATCAGGGCATCCCATGACTCAATTACATTATAGACACTTCTCAAAATAAACATCGGGGTACAATACATAAGATATACAAGTGAATACATTCTGAAGTTACAAAATACATTAACAGGACTATCCTATGTTGTTCTAACCAGTCCATACCAATTAACATATCATAAGAACCTAAAGGTAGTAAATTAATCTTAACATAGGTTTCAAACTGATCCATGTTTACAGTACAATCCTTTACAAAACTAATCACCTTTCTTTCTGCACCAGTAGCTAGCTAGACTAATCATGACTTTGCAAACTTTTCTATTGATAACTTGCATTTTTCTACTAAATCAGGAGAAATATAACTTAAGCTAGGCCTTGGATCAATTAAAATAGATATAGGTGTTTGATTCAGCTTACCTTCCACTTCCACCATGGAATTTTGATAGTCCTCCTTCCTGTTTTCCAATGTTGCGTTGATCTTGGGCATTTTCCTTGCTAGATCACCAATAGTCATCTCCTCCTATACCGTATGTATGTTGCTAACAGTCTTCTTTCAGTTAGGGAAAACTGATGCATAATGAGGACCATTACATTCCCAGCATTTTAATGGTTCCTTTCGTTCATTAATCTTGATGTAGTTTCTATGATTATTGACAGGTTCTTTATTTCTTTGACCATTTGGGTTTAACTGTGAATTACCTTTATTCCATTGGAAATTTTTATGAAGAAAATTCCGTGTGTTATTATTCCTAAAATTACAATTAGGTACAAAAAATTTCCTCTGTTCAAAATTATTAGTTCTTTTTTCCTTCCAGTTTGTCATACTTTCCTTTTTGCGATTCTGTTCATAATGGAAATTCTCCTTTCTCATCACTTCTTCTAAATTTTTTGGATTGTAATATTCAATTCTATCTTTTATATGGAAGGGTAAATAGCTTAGAAACCATTTTACCTTAGGCTTCTCATCCACAATGTAAGGAACATATCGAAGCAGACTTAAAAATGTACTGTTTAGTTCTTTCATGTTCATTGTTCCCAAATTTAGGTCATAAAATTCCTTAGCCCGCTCTTTGTAGTACTGTTCTAACAAGAATTTCTTCTTAAAATATTTCTTAAATGTACTCCATTTAAGGATCTTCTCCCTAATTCCTTTTACTCGTTTTAAGTCCTGCCACCAAATATTTGCCATCCTAGTGAGGTTGTAAATTGCCATTTTGGATTTTAGCTTATTAGAATAATTAGAAATTTGAAAATATTTCTTCATCCTAGACAGCCATGATTCAGCCTCTTCTCCTTTCTCATTTTCACCATTAAAGGTTGGTGGTTTTATTTTGTTAAATTCTCCTGAAATTTCTTCATAAGGTTTAAATTTTATCTTTCTTGTCTGATGATTATCTTCGCTACTTTCACTAGTAAACTAATAATTCTTCTTATGTGGATCGCCATAAATCTCAAAGGATGAGCTACTTTTGATTTTAGATTGTTTAGAGTTTTTATTTTTATATTGGTAAGGCATATCTTCAAATTCTGTTCGTTTATCTTTTTCTTCATTCTGAAATTTTCTCATTAAAATTTGATTCACCTCCTCCCGAGCTCTCAATTTCTCTCATTTTCCTTTTTGACTATTTCCATCTCTATTCTTAGTTCTTTAACCATTTGTAATCATTCAGAAGAGTTATTAGTTATTTCTTATTGTATAGGTTCTCTTTTAGAATTACTTAGTTTAGTAAATGGGGACTCCTCGTCTACATATTCCTCCAATCTTTCCATACCTACAGTTTAACTCAAAAAAATTCTCTGGAATATATTTCAAAAGAAAAGTAATAATTAGTATGCATGTTTTTAAATGTATTGTTGCTCTGATACCACATGTAATACTACAAAAATTCGTAAAAATTTAAAATTTTCATGTAACATAAAATGTTCGTAGTCGTCACTTCCTAGGAACCAATAACTGCTAACTGTTACTTTAAATAACAGTAACTAGAACTGAACATTTGTAAATCTCTAGTTTTGTATATTTATTTGTTCATCCTCATAATTCCATGTTAAGGATTTGAATTAGCATTTATGTTTTTAGAATAATAGGAAAAGAAACCTATGTCTAAAACCTATACTAAGTATTCTTTTACTGTCTTATGACAAGTAGGAAAGAACTTCAGTTGAGATTGAGGATTACTTAGCTTATAGCTAATGTAGTGAAGTAATGCTTCTTTTACAAGTTCTAAATGTTGATGTAATTGTAATTTCATAATGTATTCACTTGTATTTATTATCTATTGTAACCCAATGTTCATTCCGGGATGTGTTGTAATGTAATTGAGTCATGTCATACCCTGATTTTTCGATCGGGAAGTTTCTATAATGAGAAAGTCATGTCAAGTCATTATGGGTAACCCTCCTATTGGTCAAGGGTTAAAGTCCCTATAGTTGTGGGGCCCTTGGGTTATTAGACTATCCTAGTGAATTCGACCCTAGGTGAGTCATTTTAAGTCAGGGAAATAGTCCCCAACATTGTGTTACCCTCCTATTGGTAAGAGGAGGCAAATTCCCCCCAAGTGGTGGGGCACTATGGTTATTAGACACTCCTAGAGATGTCGGCTCTAGTAAGTAATTGTTAAGTGAGGCCGACATGTTGGAGTGCACTTCAAGTGAATGGAAGAATATAAATAGAGAGTGAGAGACTCTCTATTTATCACTTTCAACAAACACACTCACTCATTGAGGGTGCATGAGTGAGAGAGGAGAAGCTCTCTCAGTGAGAGAGAGAGAGACTACTGTTGTCGGGAGATCATCTTACTATTTTCTGGTTTTACCTTGTTGGTGCTGATTCTATCTTTGAGGAAGTTGTGGGGTTTTCTCCTTTATGGTTTCCCTGAGGAAAACTCTTTGTGTCTCTTTTCTCTTGTGACGTGCTTATGTTTTATTGCTGTGCTTGTTATTCTCTCAGTGAAAAGATCCTAAGATCATAATGCTAGCTTATATGATGAAAAACTAACATGGTATCAGAGCTAACCTAAGAAGAATACATTGTGCAGCTATAGAATCTAGGGCTTCTTACTTTTTGGGTCTCTCTCTACAATCCATCAGCAAAAGTATGCTAGGCTGACTCTCCATTGAAGGGCGCATCTTTCTGTCGAAGCAGAATTCGATTTCGAGCATTTTCGGTTTTCGATGTAGAAATTAGGGATTTCTACAGAAGAGGAATTTTTGAGTGAGACCAGCATAGGATTGTTCTCCTCATCAAAACCAAAGTTTATAGACCTGGATCAATAAATTTGGTTGGGTGAAACTTCAGGAAAGTCAAACCCTAGTTTGACCCCGAGCTAGGAAAAACCCTAAATACTAAAACTGGTAATTTTTGGTACATTTGCTATATTATGAGGTTGGCAAAGTATCAGAAGATGAAAATTGGAGGGGTCGAAGATAAAATCCTGGTGTACACTTTCTCCAAAATTCAATGTCTGATTCTCTATATTCGAGGAGATATGATCCCTCCAAGTTAGGGTTCTAGCCTCTTCCAGAATTCATCCCTAAACAGGATACCTGGGGAGAATTGAAACATATTTGGCTACAGAGGTCCAAATTGAATTCTAGAAGATGTTCCAGAAAGGGAATGGAATTTAATTTTGGTGGACTGAATATCAGACTCAGAATATCAACCAGTGACACGTGGAATTCCGTACAACTTCACTGTTCTGAACAGTACTGTAATAGGCCACCTTGGGAAAAAGATCATAAATCCCAAATGGTGAAACCAATTCTGATGAAACCTATGGTGTTGGATCTAGAACATGCGAGGTTACCTCTGGGAAAAATTCCAGACATATAAAAGTATAAATTTCAGAGATATCATAGAAACAGTAAAAGGTATTTCTACAGAAGAAATTGGAAAATTAGGGCTTCATGTTCCGGGAGCTTCCCTCCACTGTTTTCAGAAAAGGAGTACATTGGACAGCTCCATTTGAAGAGATCTATCTGTCTATCCAATTAGATCTAAAAGATTCCAAGTTTTGAAAATTAGGGTTTCTGTGACAAACCCTAGATCAGCCAGCTCTGGAACGAGGACGGACACCTCAAATCGGTAAGATCTAATCCTTTGTTATTTTCATTTGAGGTTCTCATTTCAAAGTGTTCTATCACATTAGCTTGATGATAAGCTTGGTGAAGTTCACAACTTCCAAGTATGGAAGTATATGGTCTCCTCGAATAAATGAATTGGACACCTACATGAGTAGAGAGGTTCCAGTTCCAGAGGGAGATGAGGCTCAAAGCCTTACTCAAGAAGAACTTGGTCAAGGCCAAGAATATCATGGTTGATTCAGTCATGGATCAACTTGTACTACAAGTGTATTCCTTAAAGACACTGATGAGGTTTGATTCCTTGAACAAACTATTTCAAGGGAAGAACATATATCAGAATATGACCTTAAGAAACCAGTTGAAGAATGTGAAGATCCAGAATGTAGAGACCATGCAGTCATATGAGTCTCTCAAATCAAGAACAACTTGAAGCGGTAAAAGAAGAAGTGAAGAATGCAGAAGTGGTGATGGCCACCTTGAATATCCTCCCAGGATCATGGGATTCATTCATGGGAGGAATGTGTGCCAGAAGGAAGTGATTACTTTCAGCAGACTTCGAGAAGAAGAAGAACCTCGACTCATAAGAAGAGAAGAGAAGATGCGAGCAATTGAAGATCAAGATCTCACCATACAAAAAATTCCCTCAAGTGATGAGGAATACAATGGAATCAACTCTTGAAGCACCTCTTATCCTCCTTAGAATTTGGATAAGAAACGATGTTATTATGAATAAAGAAGACAATGAAGCTAAAGACTTGAGGAGTATACCCACAAAACAAATAAAGATGAGTATTCAATTGTCATTTCATGATATTATTTTGTTATGCATTTGTTTATATCCAGTTGATGTATTATGCATGCTAGGATGTTTGCATTAATGATAGTATACCACTAATATGCATGTGATGGGTAAGTAGCTCATGGTGCTATACAAAATCTCCATTGCTACTTATCTAGAATGAAACCTCTTTGCTGACATATTGGATTAGTGCACAATCTCAATGTTGTCCTGGTAGAGATGGAAGGAATCTAGAAAGTTTCAGTGAGATATGGATGAATGTTGTATTGGCTAAAGTATTTGCATGATCATATATTTATGCATAAGAATTTTCCAGTATGAATATTCCTTATGAAAAGTTTCTAACCATACAAATGCATTTGACTTGTAGGAAAGACCGCATACATAATCACCTACAAGCAAAGAAGAATGAAGACTTGTTCTGAAGAGCAAGTGATGACATTTCAAAATGAAGAATAATATGACTAGTGCAGTGACATCATTGATGCAGAACCTTCCAGCCACCAAGAAGAAAGGGAAGAACGGTTCAATAAGAATGATGTTAGGGCGCAGTATTGAGACCTAAAGAGAAGTTCATAGTTCCATCATGCAGTAGATGGAAACATCATGGGATACAAAGAAATATTTGTAGCACAAGGCTTCTCACAAAAACAAGGCATAGACTACGAAGAAACATTTACAGCTACTAGAAGTGAATTCACATGACATGATCATGTGTGAAAATGAAAGAAGGCCTTGTACGAGTTCAGAAGACACCCATGGGATAACACATACATGATGAGCTTGATGAATATCTTAAACGTTGCTACAAGTTTGATAAAGGATGACAAGCTCACAGATGGATGTGAGAAGAAATTTTGGAAAAGTTCAAAATAGAGGATCTTGGTATCCAATGATCCTAAATGGACACTACTTGTCACTCTGGTACAAAATGTTTCAGTGCATAGAGTACAGAAGACAGAGGGAGTATGATGCTTCGCTTCAGAGGGAATGACTACAGAATATCTTGAGGTTCAACATGGTACGGCTGGATGGCAAGATTACTGATGACTCTACGCTTTACTGAGAGTAAAGTGGATTCCAACATTTTCTTCAAGGTTGAAGGCGGAAGACTAGTGATGCTCTTGTTATGTGTTGATGCACTATTTTATAGGCATGGAGGTGTGGACAAGGGAAGTATGCAGTAGAGATCTTGAATAGGTTTAAGATGACGGACTGCATGACCACACCTATGGCATCAAACATGAAGATATTGAGTGATGCTTCATCAAAGTCGGTTGATGCTATGATGTATTGTCAGATGATTGGATCCTTGATGTATCTGACAAACATGAGACTAGATATTTGCTTTGTTGTGAACACATTGATACAGTTTCACCTGATGGTTGCAAAGCATGCACGGGTACATGTGATTATGGTCTCAAGTATGATGTGAATCAAAAGATTAACCTGGAGGTTTATGTTGATTCAGATTGGGTAGGAAGTGCCATTGATAGGAAGAGCACTTTAGGGTGTTGCTTCAATATGGGATCAGGTGTGATCTCTTGGTTTAGCAGGAAGCAATCCTGTGTGGCACTGAGTACAGCTGAAGCAGAGTATGCCACAGCTTGTTCAGCTAGTTGTGAGGCAGTATGGCTGAGGAATCTACTGTCTTATTTATTTGATCTCCAGATGGATGCTACTTGTATACATTGTGACAACCAGAGTTGCATGTCAGAGAATTTAGTGTTCCATGACAAGTCGAAGCACATTGAGATCAAGTATCACTATATCAAGGATATGGTGTAGAGAGGAGCAGTGAAGCTCCAGTATGTTGCGACAGAGGAATAGATAGTTGATGTGTTGACAAAGCCATTAGCCAGAGTGACGTTCAAGTACTTCAGGGAGAAGCTTGGCATTCTCCAGATCAAGGTTTCCTCCAAGGGAAAGTGATGATTCCCCAAATCCATTCTGACAAGTAGGTCAGATGTAAGGGCTGAGCCATTCTATCATGGTGAGAGGATTCATTTCCTTCCATGTCAAATATGAGTGCTAAGATCCATAGCCATTCTGACGAGTAGGTCAGATATAAGGGCTGAGCCATTCTATCATGGTGAGAGGATTCAGTTCCTTCCATGTCATATATGAGTCCTGAGATGCATAGCCATTCTGAAAAGCAGGTCAGATGTAAGGGTTGAACCATTCTGTCATGGATAAAGGATTAGGTTCCTCCCATGTCAAATGTGAATGTTGGCCATTCTATCGAGTAGGATAGATGTAAGGGAAACTGCCACTCTTCGGGAGAGTGGAGGCACCTGGTCAGTTACCAGGTAGCTCAGTCTGGGACTGGGGGCCTTCCTGTCGAGGGTGGAGGATTTGGTTCCTTCTAGGTCAGATGTGAGTGCATGCCATTCCATCATGGTGAGAGGATTAAGTTCCTTCCATGCTTGATGTAAGTGCGGGCCATTCCATCATTGTGAGAGGATTAAGTTCCTTCCATGGCCAATGTAAGTGCGAGCCATTCCGTCATGGTGAGAGGATTAAGTTCCTTCCATGGCCGATGTAAGTGCGGGCCATTCTTTCATAATGAGAGGATTAATTTCCTTCCATGTCAGATGTAAGGGAAGGCCATTCTATCTTGGTGAGAGGATTCAGTTCCTTCCATGATAGATGTGAGTGCAGGGCCTTTCTAATGTGATTATAGTTTACTACATGATCAGATGTGAGTGCTGGGCATGCCTTTCTGATGAGTAGGTTATATGTAAGTCCTGGGGTTTCCTTTCTAACGAGTGGGTCAAATATAAGTGCTGGGCAAAGACCTACCTGATGGCTAGGCATACAACCAGCATGAAAGAAGGCTGGCTCTGTAGAACTTCCTATGATGAGATAGCACACACATGAGGATGACCAGATGAGATCCAGATCGAGCTATGATCCAGATCCAGTTATGATGACTCTTAGAGATCCAAATCAAAGGATGATCCAAATCCAGTAGTGATGATCCAGATTGAGTGATGATCCAGATCCAGTCGAGTGATGATGATCCAGATCGAGAGATGATCCAGATCTAGTGATGATGATCCATATCAAGTGATGATCTAGATCCATTGATGATGTTCTAGATCGAGTATGATCCAGTGACGATGTTCCAAATCGAGTATGATCCAATGACGATGTTCTAGATTGAGTATGATCCAGTGACAATGTTCCAGATCAAGTGATGATCCAGATCCATTGATGGTGATCCATATCGAGTGATGATCCAGATCCAACAGTGATGATCCAGATCGAGTGATGATCCAGATCTGATGATGATGTATAGTGATGATCTAGATTGAGTGATGATCCAGATTCAGTGATGATGATCTAGATCAAGTGATGATCCATATCCAAATGAAGATGACTTACAGATGAAGATGAAGATGACCTAAATATGACGATGACCCAGATGATACAAAGAAGAAGAATTGTGCTGATAAATTGTGTCGAGAGAATACCTTCCTAGTTAAGAGGGAGTGTTGATGTAATTGTAACTTTGGAATGTATTTACTTGTATTTCTTATCTATTGTAACCCGATGTTTATTCTGGGATGCATTGTAATGTAATTGAGTCATGTCATACCCCGATGTTTCAATTGGGAAGTTTCTATAATGAGAAATTCATGTCAAGTCATTATGGGTAACCCTCCTATTGGTCAAGGGTTAAAGTCCCTATAGTTGTGGGGCCCTTGGGTTATTAGAATATCCTAGTGAATTCAACCCTATGTGAGTCATTGTAAGTTTGGGCAATAGTCCCCACCATTGTGTTACCCTCGTATTGGTCAGAGGAGGCAAAGTCCCCACAACTGGTGGGGCACTAGGGTTATTAGACACTCCTAAAGATGTCGGCTCTCGTAAGTAATTGTTAAGTGAGGCCGACATGTTGGAGTGCACTTCAAGTGAACAGAAGAATATAAATAGAGAGTGAGAGCCTCTCTATTTATCACTTGCAACAAACAAACTCACTCATTGAGGGTGCATGAGTGAGAGAGGAGAAGCTCTCTCAGTGTGAGAGAGAGAGAGAGACTGCTGCTATCGGGAGACCATCTTACTGTTTTCTGGTTTTGCCTTTTTGGTGCCGATTCTATCTCTAAGGAAGTTGCGAGGTTTTCTCCTTTATGGTTTCCCTGAGGAAAAATCTGTGTCTCTTGTCTCTTGTGATGTGCTTATGTTTTATTGTTGTGCTTGTTATTCTCTCAGTGAAAATATCCTAAGATCATAATTCTAGCTTATATGATGAAAAACTAACACTATACAGGTAAGCATTTTTGTTACCAGCTTTTCCAGATTGAGATTATCATTCCAACTAGCATAAATTAAAATTCTAGTTAAATTATTTGTTTATAGCTTGAGTAGTAAAAGAGGTATCGTTGATCTTATTATTTATGATCTTCATAGTTGATAGTAGTGTAAACATTTCTATCAAATTGAACTTAACTCAATTATTCTTCTAATCAATATAACTAGTTTTGGTTTGTTTATTTTGTATCATTCTACTTTTAATTTAGAAATCTATATGCAACTTTAGGGAAAGGCATCTCATCTAGTAGTTACCCTTATTGAAAATACTTGATGTTATAATAATTTCCAAGATTCTTACTTTTACTGATATTGATAAAATCTAGAAAGAAACCAAGGATCTGAGTAAAATATTAAGCATATTGACTGAGGACTTACATAGAAACAATACTAAGATGCATAAGGTATTTTTTTTAAACTATTCTAGCACTTATGGTATAGAGATGTACTAACACCACTTATTTTACTTTAACAATAGTGTTATTACTTTTTATGTACGAAAGGATACATTAATGTCTATAAGAAAACTATCATTTATTTCCTGTGTATAATTCCTCTTCTCATCAAATTCTACAAAAAGGTATACAACATTTAGCATCTTTAATTTTGATATCAACTTTATTATCTATTTTAATATGCTAGCTAGACATATTTGTTTTCAACAACTATTAATGTAATTACCTAGTTGATTTCTATTGCTATAATTTGTCAATTTGTGATAAGGTGTTTTTCTTATGCAATTATCCTTGATGTAGTTCTTTTGCATTAAGTTTTCCTACACTGGTGCAAAGGTTAATGAAATCCATACCTAATTTCTAATATATCTACTATATTATAAACTATACTAAAACCCTAGTATCCTTACTATCTACCTCCCATGTTATTTACTATGGATTGAATATACATAAAACCATAACCAATTAACCAAACCATAACAAGGGTTATCATATGATATTAAATTTCTTTTACATTAATATGTGTAGGATGAACAAGGGTATCGAACTATATTACCAAACCCATCCTTTGCAAATAAATTGGAGCTCCGTGTTCGTTGCTCATTTGATAGGGTTTTGACTTTGGAGTTTTTGTAATATAAAAATCCTCTAAACCCTAAAATCTTGCCTTTACCCTAACTTTTACCATGCTATGGAAGAGAGGCCACGGGCTCATGGTCACTCAGTCTATTTGTGAAACTACTATGTAAACCTTCCTTCCAGTAGTCTTGTTCTTCCTCGTGTAGAGATGTAGTGGGATACTATCTCTCGTTGTTGTGGATGAATATCTCTTCTCACCAATTCTTTGCTTTGGAACAACGGTGCACCTATCAATTCCTGGCCTCTGCAAATGTTTTTAATCATTCCCTAGTGCATTGATAAAAAAAAGTAGTGAGCATGGCTCTTGGGTTGTCATAGAGTGGTCTTGTTGGATGAGGTGCTAACTGTTCTTACTGTTCATACTCTCGTTGTGGCCTAAACCCTGCTTTGATGTGGCTTGGGAAAATAATCTTAATCTCCATGACTCATGTTTCCTCTTGACAGAGCTTTCCTGAAGCTCGTTGTCTTTGCAAAAGGTGGCTAGGGTTTGAGCTTAAACTTCTTCAGGGTCGTTAAAACCAATATGCAGGTAAGATACTCCAAACTTTGATTTTTATTACAGCGTTTAGGATTCTATTCTTTTTTATTTGGACCAGTAATTTATTCTTATGAGTTTTCCTTTTTATATATACTTATTAGCTTCATTTTTCCATATGCTTAACTTCTATAGAGAGGTGTAGACAAACGCCGAAGATTACCCTGCACCGACTCCAAGCTACGCATAACCTTGGTAAGTCTCGGTCTCGCAAGGGTTTCTCCTCCCATGGTGAATGGTGTTGATTTTTAGTTGATGGAGTTTGTTGGTTTACTAGGTTTTCAGCTCGGTCATGATGTACTATGTTGTAAAAGTTTGGAAAGGACAAGGGTCGATACCAGATGTTTGGTTCAGTTTTTATGGAGCCCTAGCGGTTGTTTTAGCAATGAAGGGTTAGGGATTTCATAGTCGAGACAAGTGCCTTCTCTGTTGTAAATTTTGTTTATAGTGATGATACTTTTTCGAACAACCTTTTAAGCCTTAACTTTGTGATTTAAAAAGGCCATAGAGCCATAACTATTTTAGTTCAGTTTTCGATCTTAATTGTTACTTACAGCTTGAAGCTCGTTGACTATATCTATGTTTTGATATTATAATTATGTATTTTGTGTTTTAAAACAAAGAAGGTAGACTTGTAATATTTTAGTTATTTAAATTATTTCTTGTTGCAATTAACCTTTCAGCGGTTTGTGGTTAAGTAAATTACTATTTACTTTGTTTTATGTGTAGATTGTATCTTAATGGTTTTGACAGTAGGGTTTTAAATTGTAACTTGGTTCTCACTGTTAGTAAGGAAATGTAATAATATCTTTGGTATCTAAACAAATATAATGATGTGTTTTTAATCACATGCTATGTATAATTATTCAACAGTTTTTAATAGTTTTGTTTGGAAGGATGTATAATTTTTTTTCTATATCTTTTACTTGACGCTTAAGGTTACATAAGATAGAGTAGATAGGTTTTTATTTTATTTCAGAAGTAAAAAGGAAAATTTCCTTGCTAATAATAAGGGGTGTATAAATTTGGTATGTATATCTATTTACATTTCTTCTAAGCACGTTTAATTATAAACCCTAATCCTTCTTAGAATAATTACATAGTTAGTATTCCATTTTTGGGGTTACCCTAGTTTGCATTTTTACTTAGATGAATTTATTTAGTAAATGTTTATCCTTGTATACTGTTTCTTTAAGTTAATCTCAGTTAGGTTAATTCATGTTTATATAATAACTGTTAATTATTAAAATAATAGACTTATAAAAATAATTTTATCTACTGCGTAAACCATTACACAGACTAGTATTTTATACCCTTATCTCTTTCCTAACAGTTTGTTTATTTTGTTCAAGTACTCTAACTAAAATAAAAATATATATAAAAGAAAGCATACAAACAATTTATACATATGAACCTGTACAAGATAATAATTTCATATTCATGCATACTTCATTCGGTTCTTTATCTGAAATTAAACTAACCTACCATACTAGAGTACTACCTTTTAAAAGGTGTGGAAAAATACAGTTTAGGTATTTTCTTCCTATCTATCACTTAGACTAGAAATTCTTCTAATCATTCACCCTAATCTAGCTAGTTCAGAACTTACTATCTTTTCATAGCATATACATTTCTCCTAACTAACCCTAGCAGCAATAAGAATAGAAGCATAACATATCATTAATTAAAATTAAACTTTCTAGATAATAGTAAATATGTAGATAGCTGAATAAAAAAAGTAGAACCTGGAAATATAGATGAGATGATAACAGCTTAAGGAACCTGTTCCTTCCAACCAACTCCTAGAGAAAAGCTGGACTGCAATTATTTGGACCCCCGAGCTTGTATCCTGGTCCAACTGGTAGAAGTACTGGGTGAGAGATGTAGTCTAGTAATCCTCTGCAACTCCACTAAGTGTTCAGCAGTAAATCAAATCTGCATATAGCAGTATAAACTCAGCTTAGAATAGCTACACTAGTTGAGATCTTTAGCACTTTTCCATTCAAAACATACCTCAACGAATCCCCTCCATCAAATTTTCTTGTGCACTTCATTAACTCAGAATGTTCACAAATCCAGAATGAGCAGGTTCAGCTATCTTCAATGGGAAGTTTTATTAGCATGCCTAGGTATTTTGGGTTAGTTTTCACTTAATGAGCCACCTACTCTTGTTCCAATTTCTTGGGGAACATGATCACAAAAATAGGGAAGTTGCCACCTGCAATAGCAAGAAGTAGTTTGAGGATGCTTCCAAGTGTCAATCTTCTCTCAATCCAACCCTCTCCACCAAGTGACCAGTAAAACGCTCATTTAACAGCTTCCCCAAGCTGTTGTTTCATCTTTCATTTATTTATCAACAAAGTATTCAACAATTACATTAAATTATCCTTGACCCCACTTGGTCATTAATTACAAACTTTAACATAAAATGTAACATAATGTTTCTTAAAAATGTAAAATGTTTTACAAATTGGGGCATGTGACACTGCTTTTAGAAGAACTAGTCTTCCACCCTTGGATAAAAAATAGTTTTCCAAGATGTTTATCATGCCTTCAATATTTTTGTAAATCCAAACCCAAACTTGAAAGGAATAACAATCTCGTTTCAAAGTAAAACCCAATATATTTGAAACCCTCCCCCAAAAGGGTAGTTTGGTATTGTATTAGCTCCCTCATCCTCTGAATCATGTCTTCAGGGAACTCATTATAGATGAGATTGGATTTATCCATTTTTACCACCACCCCTGTGGCTCTTCTATACTTCTCTATCGGAGTTAAGAAGGCATCAAGGCTCCTGATGGATCCTTCTATAAATAAAAGGACATCATCAACGAAAAGAGTGTGTGTTACTTATTTTGTATGAGAGAATTTGATTCTTTTTATTACACCTTCTGATTTGGCTTTGTGTATGATCCTACTCAAGGCCTCTGCCACCAGCAAAAATATGAATGGAGATAGTGTACATCCCTATCTTAAACCTCTTGTAGTTCTAAAAAAATTGGATGGAGATCCACTGATTATAACGAAAAATGAGGTGGACTATAAACATCCCATTATCCACTCTACAAATTCTAAGTATACTCCAAATTTGATCAATGAAAATCTTACAAAGGTCCAACCCACCCTATCATAGGATTTTCATAAATCTAGCTTTAGGGAAAAATCTCTTTTATTTTCATTTTTATGGTATGGACTGCCTCCTTTTCCAGGGAGACAACATCATGACTCTTCTTGCTATTTAAGAAGTCAATTTTTCTTCAGTTATAATTTAGCTTAGAATCGGTTTGATTCTTAGTGATAGTACCTTAGCAATGATTTTATAAATCATGTTGCAGCAAGATATGTGTTTGAATTCATCAAAGGATTGGAGCTTCTATTTTTTTGGTATCATTGTCAAAAAATTGCAATTTAAGATCCCCAGAACTTTCCTTGATTCCTGTGATTCTCTCACCACCTCTAGTATATCCTTCTTTATCAGATCATAAAACCCTATATAGAATTCCACAGTAAATCCGTCAGGCCCAGGAATTTTTCCTTTTTGGAAAGAATGTATATTATACCCGATTTATTCCTCTGGTATTTCCTTAGTGAGCTCTTCATTCATTTCTTCAGTTATCATTCTCAGAAAATACCCCAAGAATTCCAAAATTTCCTGAATAGGGCACCCTTCTAGATATTTAAAAATGTTTTGAAAAAACTAACTCCTACTCCTGCTTTTTCCTCAAAAATACATAGTAGGCTTCTCTTTTGGTTTTTTTATCTTAGATATGGTGTTTATATTCCTCCCGTGTGTTGCATATTTGTGGAAAAAATTGGAGTTTGTATCCCCTCCTTCAAGCCAGAAAGCTCTACTTTTGAGTCATAGAATTATTTCTTCATTCTCCAGAATTTTTTCTTCCTTTTTCTCCAAGGACTTCATCAATTCATTTTCTTCCATGCTAAAAACCCCATTCTCATTTCCTTTGTACAAGACCTCTATTTTTTCTTCTATTTCCTTTAAATATTTTTGTAGAGAGGCCTTGTATGTTTCACCCCATTCTTTTGAGATTCTTTTTTCCCTAGCTAATTTGTCTGCAAACTATTGCATTACCCTACAGTTTGGACTTCTTTTTACAGGCTACCAAGCATTTAGAATTTTATCTCTATACTACTCATCTTCAAAACACCGGGGATTGAATTTGAATGGGGCTGGTGGTTTCTTTTCATGAGGTATTGTTAATAAAGAGATAGGTCTATGGCCAGAACTTCCTCCTATTTCTACAAAAGATTTTATAATTAGGTTCTCATTTACCAAGTTATCTTTGATCAAAAAATGATCTAACCTTTTAGAGATGGCCTGAGAACCTCCTCTCTTGTTGGGCCAAGTAGGTTCTAGCTTTAGGAGAGCCACATCAACCAAATGTTCTTTTTCAAATAGATTCAGAAAAAAATGGAGCCAAGGAATCTTTCCTGGCATTTTCTACCCAAATTTCTCCAGCTGCTAGAGTTAGATTTAGAGCTCCCCCTAAAATAACATTTGGTTGGTTCATTAATCTTTCCAAGCTGAAATTTTCCCAAAATACCTTCCTATTGTAGAAGGGTTCATACACGTTTAGAAGTGTGAAATTAATCCCTATCTCCTTGTCATTAAGATTTGTTTCAATGATTGGATCCAGTTTTCTTGAAGCAATTTTATTCAGAGCTGGGTTCCAAACTATTATTAAACATCCTGAATGTCCTTCTGCATCTAGGATTTCCACTTCCCAAATTTTAAGTATTTCTTTGATTATGGCTTCTGCTTTGGACCCCTCTAGCATTGTTTCGTGGATCATTATGACTGAGGGTTTGTGGTTGTTAATCAACCTTTTAGGGAGGTTTTATAGAGGTCCCCCCCATCCCTCTTGATTTGTGAGATAAAATCAGCATCAAGTGCCCCCTTATGGGGCCAAAACTCTAAGAGCCCTTTTGAGAGTAGTCTCTTTTCCTTGTTTGACATCTAAAGAAGCTTGTACTTATGCCTTGGATAATAAGGTTTTTCTTCCTGATCTAGGTTTTTAAGAAGAATTGAGAGCCAAACCACTAGTAGAGACCCCTTCGTTTGAGAGTTCTAAACGAGAGCTTCGTGGTCGAAGTTCATAAGATCTCTTGAGCTCATATTTTTTTGGTTTTGTAAGTAAAGACTCTTAGATTTTTAACATTAAACTAGTATTATATTAGGATCTTTAACTGAGAGAATAACAAGCACAGCAATCAAACACAAGAGAAAATGAACACAGTGTTTTTCCTTGGGAAAACCATCAATGGAGAAAACCTCGCAACTTCCTCAGAGATAGAATCACCACCAAAAGTAAAACCCAAAAATAGTAAGATGATCTCTCGACAGCAGTAACCTCTTTATTCCTAGCCCCAGTGTCTTCTTCTTCCTTAGCTATGCGCTACAACTGAGTGCAAGTGAGCGTGTGATAAATAGAGAGGCTAGCTCTCTATTTATACTAATTTTCAACTTGAGTAAACCCTACTAGGGCTGACTTCTCTAGGAGATTCTAATAACCCTAGTGCCCCAAAACTGCGGGGACTTTAACCATTGACCAATAGGAGGGTTACCCACAACGACTTGGACTTGTTTACATTATAGAACCTCCCAATAGGAACATCAGGGAATGACATGACTCAAGTACATTACAGATACATCCCATAATAAACATCGGGTTACAATACATAAGAAATACAAGTGAATACATTCTGAAGTTACACTTACATCAACAAAGATTGCTCTTTTGCGGATGAAGAAAATAAAGAGGAATCATGCACAAGAGAATAAGAAAGGGTATCTTTATCCTCATGCAACAGTCCTGCTTCTCGAGCGTCATTGACTATTCTAAGGATGAGTTGATATTTCTTTTCTCCACCACCTTTAACGTCATTATTATTGTCTTCCATTTTCGCCGGCTCTATCACTTTCTTTCCATTTCCACCATGCATGTCTACTAGTAAGTCCTTCTCAGCATCTAGAATATTTTTTCCTTTGTCCGACGAACCTTGAGGTGCTTCCTTCCCATGTTAAACTCTATCCTCTTTCTCCTTGAATTCATAAGGCTCTTTATCTCTAATTACTATTGTATCCTTTTTTATCCCGATCTTCTTGTGTATAGGCTTCGTGGTAACTTTCGGTCAGTCCTTCTGCATATGTCCCACCTCCCTACAATTGAAAAACCTGAAGGGGATCTTCCAACAGTGCTATATTTTCCACCATGTGCTGGCATGCAGCACTATTTTAATTTGTTCACAAAGTCCATTTCTCAAATCCAATTCATCCATAATTCTAGCGCATGTTCGATCCAATTTGTTCTCCCAATTATCTTCCATTGCTATGAACTTCCCCATCCTATTTCCAATGGCTTCGAATATATTTGGCTGCCAAAACACCATTGGTAGACCTGGAAGGATGACGCAAACCTTCTGCACATTATGAGGTTCTTTATATGCGTTGAAATCTATAGCCCATTTCTTGAGTATCAATCCGGATAGTCCCCAATTCCAATTCTAGTTTAAGAGCTTGCAATTGTCTTCCATACATTGGATTTTGATTAGAAACCAACCCCGTGAAAGCGTGAAGAAAGTTGGTTCATATCCTAACAATCCTCCCCAATTCGATGATACCCAATGCTGCAAGGAGGTTCTTGTGATTGTCTTTCCATAGAACCGCCTACCAATGTTTGCGATAAGAATTCAGGAATTTGTTCCAAATATATATCCTTACCCACAATTAACTCCGGGTTTTCTTTATGTTCCTTCATCCCACGTCGTTTTTTGAAGGATGTATTCGTCACCATCGTACTGCCCTGTGCTTGCCTTCAGTCATTCGAATTATGATTTTGCATGGATTTGGGTGGTGAGTTTTTTCCACTTAAGACTTCCCCTTGTAGCTCCTCTATCGAGCATGTTGATTGCACTTCTTCTTGGGAGAAAAAGATCACGTTGTACTCCTTGTCTTTGCCATAATCCACCACGCCATAATACATGGTTGAACCTTCTTTTCACTACCTTTCTTACAACAGCTACTCATCATTCGTCCTTAAAGACTATAAAAAATAAGAATTAAGAATCCTCCTCTTCCTCTTCATGTAATTCGGATCCGATCATGCTATCATCATGGCTCCATAAATATTTATTATTTATTATAATAAATTAATGAATTATTTATTTATTTATAATTTTATAATAAATTGATTTGTTTTTTAATAATTATATTTATCTAGGCATTTAGATATTATCTAGTCATTTGGATTTCTTTGAATGAATCAACAAGATTAAACAAAGTGTCACAAGTGTATAGCCAAGATTTATTTTATGGTCATGGTATCCTGTTATGATTAAATGCATCTTGATTTAAAATTAAATAAGCTTCACACAAGGGATGGTTAAAGAAAATGGTAACAATTTGCTTTTATTTATTGAATAGTATTTGTTTTATGTTTATATTAATTATTTTAATGCTTATGTTATACCATAAATGGATAGCTACCAGCGCAGATCCAAATCCTAGGCTCTATCAAGCACTGAGAGGGATCAAATCTCTTTGTAGGTATCAATTGATTTGATTGAAATAAAAAAGCACATCTTTTTATTTAAGGTCCACATATAATATTTTATTATTAATATTTAATATTATTTATGGCCTACATATAATAATTTTTATTATTTTTTATTTTGTTATGAACTAACATTACAACATTTCCCCATACATGGTTTTAAAACCATATGCAAGGCCCTCCTACAACCATGGGTTGTTTAGGAGGCCTTGCAGGTGGTCTTAAAACCATTTGCAAGGTCCTCATAAACCATGTATAATAAAACTATGGGTTGTTGTTTAGGAGGCCTTGCACATGGTTTTAAAACCATGTGCATGGTTTAAAACCATGGTTTAAAACCATGTGCATAAAAACCATGTGCATCGTTTTAAAACCATGTGCACATGGTTTTAAAACCATGCACATGGTTTATGGATTTAAAACCATGTGCAAGGCCAACATTTTTTATTATTTTGTAGTAAAAACATTACAACATCTCCCCCATATTGTGTTTTTTTCCTCACCCAAATTTTTTTAGGGATAATTAAATTTTTACTTTTTTATTGTTTTGTTAGGTAGGAAGATTACAAAATCTCCCCCATATTAGGTTTTTTTATCTCGCCCACATTTATTTTGGCCTATAATTAAAAAAATTATTTTTTATTAATAAAAATAACGTTACGTAAACGTTATGTGTTATGTAACGTTACAAGATCTATGTGTTACGTAACGTTACAAGATCTCCCCCATACTGGGCTGTAGAGCGCCTCTCGGCGCAATAATGATCTCGTTATTAGTTTAATGTTTAACCTTTGTTTAATAGCCACCATCTCCACAAAACTAAGTGGTTGTTTACACCTATAGGTGCCTATAATTATGAATTTGGGGTGGAGTTTACACCCATAGGTGTTTATATTTATGAATTTGGGGTGAAGTAGCAAGTATATTTTCCCTATATTGGAGGAGGATGAGACAAGTGTACTCCCTAGATTGAGTTTATAGTTCTCCAAATCTGAAATAAACAAAATTATTACAAAACGAATATAAAAAATATCATAATCAACATAACCATATTTATTACACCCATAGGTGTTTATATTTATGAATTTGGGGTGGAGTTTACACCTATAGGTGTTTATATTTATAAATTTAAATGAATTTAAGGTGGCTTAGCAAGTATGTTTTCCGAGATTATTGCAGGAGGATGAGACAACTGTACTATTTAGACCATATCATAACCATCTTTATTACACCTATAGGTATTTATATTTTAGAATTTGATATAAAGTCTTGCAAGTTTGTCTTTTCTAGATTTCTATAAGAAAAGACAAATGAAATCTCTAAATTGAGTTTATGGTGTTCCAAATTTGAAATAAACATAATTATTAAAAAAATATATATAAAAAACAATGATAACTTATAAATAGATAAATTATGATAGATGATGCATAGATAAGGTCCGCTTAGTTAAAGCACACAAGTTATGTAGTTCTGGTCAAAACACAATTACAACATCATTATTATTTATTTCCTGGTGATTAACATATATTAACCATATTATTTATAAATATGATTATGGTAATTTTATTCCTTGATAAAGTCGGTTGAATTGTTCATAAAGTCAAAACAAGCCACACATTTTGGTTCACTATAAAATCAACACACCTGATCTATATCTCTATCTTTACTTCTTGTGTGGCGAGATTGTCTTATAGACTCTTAAAGGTTGGGAATTTTTCGAAGGTTAATCAGTAATTCCGAGATTGCTAGGTTTCTAGGGTTCCAGCTGCAAATCTACGCCAAACTGCGTCTCTGGCTAGGTTTCTAGACTTTCAGCTGCAAATCTACGCCAAACTGCGTCTCTTGCTAGGTTTCTAGTTTTTCAGCTTCAAATCAACGCCGATCGTCCAAATAAAATGAAACACCCATCATCAAAAGATCAAGATAACGATATGGAACGCCCATCAAAAAAGGTTAAGAAGAACGAGGAGCAAGATAACGGTATGGGAGTTGATTCATTGAAGAACAAGGACAATGAGGAATCAGCGCCCACTCTTAGAGGTAAAAATATATGATTTCCACTGGTTTTATTGAAATCACTAGGCTCTTTCAATTGATGTTTGTTATTGATTCGTAATGCATCCATTTTTGTTCTTGAATTCATGCAGAATACGGGAATTTAATAGTTGCACTTGGCAATGACGTTGTACTTGGTGAAGTGATGACCAAGATTCCCTGGTATAACCGTCCTATTTTTAATGCATTAAACCGATCATGGGCTCATTCCCTCAGACACTCTTTCCCAGCTTACGCCCGTCTTCACCACCCGTGTATCCTCTCCGAATCGATTGTTTTATTCCGAAGTCCATTAGCTGGCTACTCTTCTAATTCAAATGAAGACATTGCTCTTTGGGTTTACAGCTGCAGCCGCAGTATTATGTTGAGCCTTCCGGTCCCAGTAATCCCTAAGCATCTCAAAAACTATGTGAACTTTGTGTGCAATGATAATGATGAGTGCATCTGCTGCTTCATTCGCGATCTTGGAAAAGGGGTTTACAATGTAGAACTTCTTGATCTGAGAGAAGGAAGTTGCGGTCGCTGGAAGAGTCTCCCATCCTTGCCAGCATTTGCTAATGATTCCAGATATCTCCCATATTATGTGACTGGTTGCTTGTCTTGCGACAATGAAAATTATAGTACTACTTATATTGTTTGGCTGCATACCACGACAATGGCAAACCCCTACGCCCTTTCTCAGTGGACGCTAACCGTTGGAAGACACAGAAACGATTCCGAATTAGAGCAATGGCAATTATGTGAAAGTGTAACTAGGAGACCCCATGACATTCAAACGTTAAACAACAACAAGATCCCGTTTTATGTTGAGATTGAGAACCATCCAGTGAGATATCTTTACCGGAGATGTGAGCTATTCGATACTAGTGAATCCCCTGATGATTGGTGGGGGAACAGGTATTTGTTGATGTTTCATGCTCCCAACGCTGGTGCTTACAGTTTCTATAAGATCTCGGTTTCTGAGTTTGGTGTGCGGTTTTACGAGAGGAAGGTGAAAGATGAGAGCCTGTCGATTGAAGACGATGAGGAAGGGGGTCGTTTTTGGGACTACTGGCAGTCGCAGATTCCTGGTATTGACTTGGTAGTGGACGCTGAGGGCAGGGTCGCAATCAAATTTTCGGAGGAGAGTATGGATTTGGTAGGGCAAGGGCAGGCTCATGGCTCCCCTTTTCGGGTGGATGTGGCCCAAAGGAGTCGCTCACACTACTTATATCGTCTGATTGGATTGGGATCCGGATCCGAATCCGGAGAAGAGTTGTAACCATGTTCCTTACATCATCTTCAATGCCATACTACCACTATAATTGGTTTTTTCATTAAAATAGGACTATAATCCAAATGAAATCGTTTTTCAAAGATGGTATGAAAATAAATTGGGCCTCGTTTTAACTATCAGCATTCATCATTATTAGGTTAAAATTGTTTATTTGTGTCATAATGCCAAAATATACTTTGAAAAACAAACAAACATTTCATGTCGTCATAAACTTAAGTGGATAAACGGCCAGGGCTCTTTATGTGGGCTCTTTTATGTGTTCTCTTACTATGAGCTTAGTTTTTTATTATTTTAAAGTTTGGATTAGGTCTATCTTGGTTTGTGCATGTGTTTTTGCCTTAGTATACTATTGTTAGTCATAGTTATAAGTGATATGTTATGATACTCAATGTATTTTAAGTTTTGTAGTGTTACTTTTCATTTCAATGAATATAAAAAAAATGTCTCTTTTTATCATTAAAAAAACTTTCAAGGAGAATTATTATAAATTTGCCCATATATGATTTGAAAAGTAATATCAATAAAATTTAAAATGTAAGACAATAAAATCCATTCTAAACTAATATTAGAATTATTATTATTATTATTGTTATTATATTTAACATTTATTTAAACTTTTATTTAAGAAGAACAATGTATTTGGAGATTTTTATTTTATTAATTTTCTTATTTATAATCTAATATAACGTAACCTTTTAGTATTAATAGACTTTGTTAGTAAATATGTAACATTTTTCAAGGTATCAACCTTCTTTAGCAACAATTTATTGTTTTCAACCATATCTTTAACGAAATGGTATTACACATTAACATTATTTTTTCCTTGGAAAAATAAACAAGCATCATTACTAGAAAATTACACTTGAGATATTGCAACCTATCATCACTAGGTTATAAACAAAACTACTACATGAGTGGTTTCCATGTATTCAACTTGTGTAGTCTACTTTGTACTCATCCAATTGATTGCTTCCCCTAATAAGTTAAAAAAACCACTTCCATATATTTTGTGGACAAGATTTCCTATATATATATATTTATATATATATCTGCTTATGAGGTACTAGGTTGTCCTTGGTAGAAGATTGCATAATTTGAAGCACCATGTACATATTTAAAGAAGCTCTATAAAGCTACCCAATGTTCCTTGGTTTGACATATACCTATTGAAAACTCTCATTACATGTGCAATGTCTAGTTGTATAATCCATAGCATACTTTAAACTTCCAATTGTGCTTGCATAGGGAACATGGGACATGTCTTCTATCCCTTCTTAAATAATTGGATATTGATCTCTAGATACCTTTACACCTACATGAATAGAGACCTTTACTAGTTTCTATTTATGCATATTAAATATTTGTTTAATATTATTTCAACATATTTTCTTTGATTTAACTTGAGTTTCATGTTTGCTCGATATTCTCTAATTCCTTTCCTAAATAAAATTTGCAATTCACCAAATGAAAAATCTTCACTGAGGTCAATTCCCTCCACTTGGGAATATCACCTTGCTACTATATGAGCTATCTACTTCTCTACCTTACCTTTTGTATACAACTTCTTTGTAAGCACTCATTTGCAACTAGTAGGTTTTATTCGAGTCAACAACTCAACTAAATTCCAAGTCTCATTTTTATCCTCAGGCTCCTTATGGAACTAGATGTGCTTATCTATGGGTTCCTTCTAAGCTCATACAAATACTTTTCTGCACATTTGGTTCTTTGCTCGATATATACCTAGAGTACTTCACTAGAGAACTGTGTCTCGTCAATGGAGTATGTCATGCCATAATCTAATCCCTCTTTCTGAGAGAAACCACCAATCTTTCTTTTCTATACATGATCTTGTACATCCACATGGAATACACTATATAATTTCCTTCAGGTATAGAAACCATATCCTAGACACCATTCCCCATGATCAACTGGTACTCTTTGATCATAGCTTTTTACATTTGTCCTTGGCTACTTCTTCATAGCTGGAAGGGTATGCATCAATGATGTCACTCAACTGTGCCACATAACTAGAGTGCATATGAGGCCTCTTACTTTAGTTGGAACTCTTGTCAACTTTTCTTCACCCCGAATTATCTCTCATGCCCAAGGTGGTCTTCATCTCTCGAGGTGGATCTACCACTCTCTTATTTTATTCTGAAGCTTTTTCTTCCATCATGGTGTCTCTGACCCTGGGAGCTTCAGGTTCATCTTCATGTATGTTTATTGGAGTGAATCTTGAACTATCGTCACTAGTTATTCGGAACAAATATCATCCTTCTTTTCTCATAGGCAATTGTACGTGATGGTTCATACAATTCAAATGCACCAGTTGCATGGTTAGAAACATTTCATAAGACATGTTCATAATGACAAATTATTATGCATAAAGATACAATCACGCAAATATTTTAGCCAATACAACATTCATCCATCTTGCGTATACACATGGAAACTTTCTAGATAACTTCCATCTCTACCATAACATTTGTTAATATTGTGCACTAATTTCAATATGTCATAAAAGAGGTTTTATTCTAGATAAGTAGCAATGGAGTGTTGTATAGCACCATAGGCTACTTACCCATAGCATGCATATTAGTAGTATATTCTTCATGCATTTCATAAATATGCACACAACCAAACAATGTCTTATAAGGGTGTGTGAAAATTGATGAGGGTCTCTTTTGACGCGTTAGATGCAATAGAAAACTAAAAAAACAAGAATCCATCAACTTGCATGGATATTTTGAGACACTTACACAATGAATCTTGTGATGAGTAAAAAACAAGAAATGTAGGAAATTGAATGAAGTTTCCAAATATAAAATTTTTTCCTATTGAAAATGTTGTTAACTATCTAAAATTAGATATTTTTTAACGAGCACTTTTTTATTTTTGGGACAAATTATAAGGTATATTTTTTTGTGGGTGTAGCCTCTGAGTGACTAAATGATGGAATAAACTTAGGAAAACTGGTATACATATAGAGAACATATAGTACTAGTACACAACTATTTTTTCAATAATAAAAGTAATATTTTTAATTTTTTTTTAATTATCTAAGAGATCAAACCTCAAAAATAGTACATCAATTGTGGGTGTAGCATTTGAAGGTCTTAATGCAATTATTTGAAAATGGGGTTTTTATAGCATGTAGAGGTCGGTGTTCTTTAGTGCACCATACAATTTTTTTAAAATGGTTGAGAAACGAAAGAGATGTGAACAAAACACTAATAGTGTGTTTTTTGAGTTGAGGAGTGATGACAGAAGATAAATAAGAAAAAAATATGTATTCTTGTTAAAATTTACATATTTGGAATCTGCAAAAACAACCATATCTATTTCTAAAATCTCATAAAAAATGGAGGTGTGCAGCATACTTCGACGAACGGCTAAACACGAGCATATTGAAAATTTGGATATAATGTTTAACATACACCAAGACATAAGCATACTGAATCCGAAGCAAAATCCAAAGAAGACACATAGGCATAAGAATTCCATGCAAGCATGGGTGGAGGCTCAACTTTATCATTTGGGGGGAATATATTTTTGAATCTAAACAAATCGCATGCTCATTATAATGAACAATAATGTGTGTGTGTTGATAAAAATGGGAGCATGTTTTTTATGAATCACAATGCGCGTGCA
>LPNX010722280.1:269376-308303 GCA_001517045.1 Pseudotsuga menziesii | reverse complement strand
TCCACTCTATCATTCTCTCTCTCTCTCTCTCTCTCTCTCTCAAACACACACACACACACACATTCCTATGTTTCCCCTTTCCACTAACACCCTATAACCTATAACCTACAACACCTAGACACCCCCCCACACATCCATAGGTCACATCCACAAGTCTCCCTGTTAGGTCATGAATTTGTCTTCCTTAGATTCATGTTTTGTTTGTGTTTTTGAAATTTGCTAATGTTTTTGCTTTTGGGAAATTTTGGTGTAAAGGTTAATTTTGAGTTTATACCTTTAGGTTTTCATCATTTTTGGTTTTTTCTTATTTTTTAAAGCTTTATTTTATAAAAAAATTGCGTGGAGTTCATTTTTGAAGGGTTCTATAAGGTGCATATTGATTAATGGTTTCATCAATGACACTAAGAGCAAAGATTAATCATATGAATTAATTCTTAAAGCTGGAATAGTGATCAAATGACATAAATTATATGTTTGAACTTTCTTGTAGCGCAAGAGTGAAATTAATACAATCTCGCGCTACAAGAAAGTCGCGAGTGCCCAAATGATCATTTTTCACCCCGATTTTTTGATGATTTCATTCCTAAGGTCTTAATCACATAAATTAGCATGTTTGATACGTGTCTTTCCAGGCTAATCATGTAAACAGGTGTTTGGTCTTCGTGTGAGAGAGATTGGGGCAGTTGTATGCAAATTCAGGGAAAATGATGACAGTGAGTGGAACGAGGCAAAATTTTCAGGAATAGGTTCCTAAGCTGAAGATTACGGAGGCATTGAATGTCGTGGTGAAGACACATTGCTGAAAAATCAGAAATTTGACAGTTGAAGGAAGAATTAGGGTTTCCCAACGGTAACAGTTAGAAGCAATCTGGAGGGTTGAAGACAACTAGAACGTGTAATTCAACACCTAATTTGTTAAGGGATCAATTTCCAGCACCTGTATCAAGCTTTGAATGAGGTATCCTATGCGACCTTTGACAAGGTTTGTTAAAAATTGGGGGTTTTTTCTGATAAAGCCCTATTAGGTCAAAATTTTAAAGAAAGACATGAATTTACTCACTCAATAGACTTTCAATGATGAGATATTAATCAAAATATCTAAATATGCATCGTTTGAGTTAGTAAAGTTTAGAGCATAACTGTTGGAGATTTCTGAATCTGTGATTAAGCCAAATTATTGGAACTTGGTACAAAGGATTTCCTGAATTGGTGATAGGGTAGACTGTGTAAATTTGAATATAAATAGTCTGTGAAAGTTCGAAGGAAAATTGACTTCCAAGACTGTGCAAATTTGAAGAAAATAGGCTATGAGATTACTAAAAGGTGCTCAAAACCATACAGAAGATGAAGAGGAGTGGAAAAACAAATAGGGCTGAGCCCACTGATCTCAGTTGGATAGATAAATTTCCAGGATGTGCTGAGCTATTTGAAATTGCTGGATGGTTGATATTTTTTAAGAAAATTGATGGATACAATGCTGAAGTCTCTCACAAGTTTGCTCAGTGTTATGACAAAGATACTGTATCTTTTGATACTTTGAAATTCAAATTGACCACAGCTTTGGTGGCTGAGGCAACAAGGATTATAAATGAAGGAGAACTTTGGTTTAAGAAAGTGCCATCTACTTGTAATGCACAAAGGTATCTACTGCCTGGTATTGTTCCAGATTGGGTCAAGGTAGTGCCCATCCATAAATTTAGAGCTGAATGGGTAGAACCTATCAAGGTTTTAAAAAGTTATATTACATGTGAAGGAAGGTATGCCTTCATTTTCAAATACCATTTCAGGTTCCTTCAACACATTAGTAGTGAATCAAAGATGAACCTGCCTTTCTTCTTGCTAAAGAGCCTACAGAAGATGTCCAGCAGAATAAAAGAACACCAAGATCATATTAGACATTCCATTTTTCACCATGGAATAATTAAACTCATTATCAACAGTGTTTTGCAGAAAGAAGGGAAAACTTGGCAATATTTCCTTTTTTGGTCAGGGTTTCAGAATAGCCAAGAAGGACAGTCTGATAGAAAGCAGGTTGATAAAGGATAGACCTTGATAAAAAAGCTAAGACAGGCAACAAAGGTTAAAAATGAAGACATTGTCCAATTAAAGGAAGTTAGAGAGCCTGCAAAAGAAGATTGTGAATCTAAACAACATCTAGATGACAGTGAGAACAAATATTTACATTCTGTTAATAAGGAGACTCATCCTGTTCAGGATGATGCACCAACAGATATATTTGTTGATGATAAGATTATAGTTATAGAGAAGGTTTCAGTTGATGAAGACGACACTAAAGTCAAAAAAAAAAGTCCAATTACAATCTTGTCAGAAGATGAAACATACTTGTTTGAGGAGGATAAGATTCATGTTATTGATGAAACTAAGGTTGGCACTAAAAAGGGATTTTACAGCCAGGAAGATAGGGTAGCATTAGTAAAGAAAAAGAAGCTTAAAGTCATGTAATTTGCCTCTATCATCCGTCAGGGTAAAACTTTAAAAATGGTAGGAGAACTTGCTCCTGGGTGGAGACCAAAGACTAGACCCAGAAACAAGCTTAGGCTGAATATGAAGAAATTACTAAACCCTAAATAGAATAAAGAGGGGGTAACTGTGATTGATGATTCCTCCTCTGATGAAAAACTGGATGTTGAAAAAGGTGACAGTAAAGGAAAAAATCCAATGAAATTAGAAAAATAATCTACCCTCACTGAGACTAAATTGTTTGATGTATTTTTAGAGATACGAGGCCAAATGTTAAAGGAGCAACAAGAAGGTGAGATAGAGGTTTCTCACTCAGAAAACAAGCTGATGGTTGATGAAAATGTTCCTGGTGAAATTGAAACTAAAGAAAACCTAAGTTTTCATGAGACCCCTATAGAGTTGCTGCCAGAAGATGAAGAAATCTATAAGAGACTTAACATTCCATAGCTTCCCCATGAGATGCAAAGTACAACAAAAAATAAAGCATTTGATTCAGAGAAAGAAAATTTACAGAGAACTATAAAACAGTATAAATATCAGGTAGAATATATGTAGGAGACAAATGATGGTTTGGTTATGGCCAATAGAAGACTCAGATAAGATCTAGATGAGGAGAATAGCCACTATCAGGAGCTAATTGCAATCTCAAAGGAGGCATTGAAAAGAAAAAGAAATAGAGAGTCATAGTTTATAATGTTAAAATAGACCATCAAAGAGCTACAGCAACAAAATGAAGACCTCACTAGAAAGATGGGAGAGATGGAAGCAGAGCAACTGAAGGCTAGGAGAAAGGCCCAAGCCTTAGAAAGGATAGCTTTGTTAGCAGAGGCAACTAAAGATCTATGAGGCTTGTTAACAAAATCAGTTATTTGTTATGTTTTGAAGAATATTTCATTTTTGTAATTATTATTTGATAAAACCATTTCGATGAGTAGGCGAAAAAAGCAGTTAGGGTTTAGTCTTTAACTGAATTTTTGAAGGATAGTATTAATGGATGTCACAAAGAGGACTAAGGGTTCGACTTTTTGGCTGGCTAGAGGAGGTCTCCTAACTTGTTCATAAGCTAAGTAAATATCTCTTATGTGTATTTGAAGAACTAATTACGAAATATATGCTCCATTTTACCCTTCAGTTTGTTCTCTGGCTTTATTTATAGCTTGTTTAGCTACTCAGTTGGTAATTTCATTGCTGGTTTAAAGTTTTTATGTTTGTAGAGCTTGCCATTTGTGGATGAATTTCAATGGTATTTTTTGTTGGATACATGGTTATTATGTTGTGCATCTCAGTTTTTCTATGCTTGTGATTTAGCTCTTATTTGTTTTATGAATACATTCTCTCTTGTCACCAAACTTCACAACCAAAAAACCTTAAAAAACCCTAAAAACCTAGTTTGTTTTATTGAAATATTTGAGATTATGTTGGCTTGTTTTCTTCTAGTCTGGAAACAATTTCTGGCATAAACATATTTGGCACCGTTTCCGGGGAACAAAGTTGAAAACAAATTTTTCCCTGGGATACTTATCATTTCACTGGTCTTAAGAGGTGAACTTAAACCAGCATATCTCTAAGACTACTTTTCACCAGTTTGTCATAGTGTCTACTAGGGGAATTGGAACTAGAAACAGACCTATTTTACCTTTGTAGCTGGGTGTTTCAGACCCAGAACAGATATTGAAGACAGCAAAGAACATTAGAAAGTCTCAGTCATTACAAGCCCTATGTGACCTTGACCATTTGGATGGTTCATCACCTTCATCTGTTTTGAGAAAAGAAGAAGAAACTTCACCTTGGTTAAAGCCTATAATTCCTGTCAGTAACTTTCAAGTTTTCACTGATCCTTAATCTTTCAGAAAAGCTAAAATAGTATCTCTTGGTAAGATACCTCTATTTCATTTGAAAGTAGGTAAAACCCCTTTTCATCCAAGTTCCAGCCAAATCCCTCCATCACCAAAGTCAATCAGCCTTAAAATGGCAGCCCAAAATCAGTCTATAGACATGATGGACCGAATGGTTGCATCCAGATATGCACCATTGGTTTTGCCTCACCCTTTGAATGCACTGTCTGGAGGTGACTATCAGAAGTACCTGCCTAGGTTTAATGGACAGGATGAAACTATAGCTGAAGAGCACTAGGAAGCTTTTCTCAGATATGCTGATAACCAGAAAATGGAAGCTAAGGATGTATGGATGAGAATGTTTGTGCAGAGCCTTGATGGATATGTCAAAAAATGGTTTAGGGAGCTGCTAGATAATTCAATCACCATCATTGAAGAGCTTCAAGACCTCTTCATGAGACAATGGGGTGACACCAAAGACCATACTTATTATATAATTGATTTTTGAGCCCTTAAGAGAAAGAAGGATGAAACCATTGCAAACTTTTCAAAGAGATTTAACAAAATGTACAACAGAATTCCTGCAGAAATAAAACCTTCAGAAACATTTGCAAAACTTACATATGAAAATGATTTCGATCATGAATTTTCCTTACTACTAAGATAAAGAAGACCTGTTTCTTTACTAAACATGCAGGATGCAGCATTGGAGGTGGATTCTAACATATTGGCTTCCAATAGATTGAAGAAGGAAACAACTCAGCAGATGTATGACAGGAAAGGAAAAAAGGAAGCAGCTCCAGGAGGTTCAACATCTCATTCTGTAGAAGGGAAAATTGATGAGATGGACAAGTTGGTGAATATTTTGACTACAAAATTAAACAAGTTAGAACTAGAAATAAATTCTATCAAGCATGTTCAAGAAGGTGAAAAAAACTCTAACCATCAGAACCAATTCAAAACACAATTTGCTCCTCGTTTCATACCTAGAGAACAAAGAAATAATGATATTTAGTAAGAAAGGAGAGAGACTGAGGATCAAAGGGTACCTCTACCTCTTTAGAACAATGTTGTTGATGAAGAAGTGCTATTTGAAGACACATATTAGGATATGAACTATTTTGGAGAAAGGTCGACATACGGTTTTGTCACTGAAGGAGAGTTTTTAAATACAGAATATTATGATGCTGATATGCTTGAAACAAAGGATGATTTAAGTCTGAAAATGACTGATGTAACTGCTGATGTCTATCAAAATGAACCCAAGAAAAATGTGAATTTGAGGTCAGGCCCAAAACAAGTAGTAAAAAACCCAAAGAAGAAGGTAGTTGTACCTGCTAAGCAGCAATCTGATCCTATGTCAGAGAAAAAACAAATTCCAGAAAAGCAAAAGAAGAACATGGAGGTTGAAGAGGTAAATAAAACTATGCAAACTTTTAATCTAGAAAATGAATTAGGCAAATTAAAGATTCATGTTCCTTTAACTGAACTAATGAAAAATCCTTCGTATAAAGAATTAGTTCTTAAAATGATCAGTTTAGCAAACAATTAGCCTATTTCTGATACAGTGAATTTGCAAGAAGAAAATCCTAAGATTTTTATTGGATCATCCTTGGCTGAAAAAACTGAGAATGAAGCAGGTGCTTCACCTCCATTTTACATTACTATGACAGTCCATGAACGAATGATACATAATTGTTTGTTATATTCAGGAGCATCACACAATTTAATGCCCAAGGCTATCATGGAGGCTTTAGGTTTGAGTATAACCAAATCCTATCATGATCTGTATGCATTTGATTCACGAGCTATAAAGTGTTTAGGTGTGATTAAAGACATGGTTGTCAGTTTGGCTCAATTACCAATGAAAAGTGTAATCATGGATGTGGTGGTAGCTGATATTACACCTAAATTTGGGTTACCTCTCTCTAGGTCCTGGGAAAAGAAAGTTGGTGGAACTTTACAAATGGATTTATCATATGCTACTATTCCTGTGTTTGGAGGAGAATACATAAGGCTATACAGAGAGCTTCAGTTTGCCTATATTGTAACAAATGACAAGAACCCTACCAACCATCATCTGTATGTTGTTGATAAGGATCTAAGTACTTGCATGTTACATTTTAGTGATGATGACAATACTGCTAGTTTGTTACAGGTTGAAAAGGAACAACCAGTTAAATGCAACAAGAAACAAGAAGATGAGCTTTGGCAATTATACTTTGATGGATCAACTTGCAAAGAAGGTGCTCAAGTAGGGGTTCTTCCCATATCCCCTGGGGTGAAACAGTAAGCTAATGTATACTAATTAGAATTCATTACTACAAACAATACTGCTGAATATGAAGCTTTGCTGTTAGGATTGAAGGTTGTCAAGGATTTAGGCATTTAGCAGATTTCTGAATATGGTGACTCCGAATTAGTTGTTCGGCAGGTGAGGAACGACTATCAAGTGAAACGGGATTTGCTGAAAGTCTATCGAAATGAGGTATGGGACATGATTGAGAATTATTTTGTAGATTTTAACATTACCTATATTCCAACAGACCATAATCAAACTGCAGATTCATTGGCCTTAGCTGCTACACATTTTAGAATTCCCAAAACCACAAAGTTGAGGTATCCCATAGAGGTGAGGTACATACCATATGTACCTGATAATGTAAAGTAGAGGAGAGTGTTTGAATATGACATTGAAATTAAAAGATTTTTGGAGCTTACACATGAGTTTTCTAGTTCCCTGATTGATCAAGAGGAAGATGATGAGGATGGAGAGGTGGAAGAGATTGCTGAAAATGAAATAGTTGGACACAAAATCATTGAACTAAACGGTAATTTCATCCCAAAAGGTTTGGTACCTTTAGAAAGAATATTTTTAAAAGATGATACACCTCTAAAACCTGTTGTACAATATTTAGAAGAAAATGTGGTGGATTGTAACATTGGCACATCCTAAAATGGTGAAAATTTCGAAAGCACTCACAGCTAAACAGAGAAACAGGTACATAAAATTATTAAAGTAACATGTCGATGTATTTGCATGGTCTTATGAAGAATTGAGAACATATGATACTGGAATTATACAACATAAAGTCCCTTTAAAACCGAATGTTAAACCTTTTCGTCAGAAATTAAGGAGGATTAATCCAGCCTTGTTTCCTGTTATTGAAAAAGAAGTAAAGAAGTTATTGGATGCCAAGATCATAGTTCCTCTCAGGTACTCTTCATGGGTGGCTAATCTAGTTCCTGTTAGGAAAAAGAACGGAGAAATCAAACTGTGTGTTGACTTTAGAAACTTGAACAAATCTTCACTAAAGGATAACTATCATGTGCCTAAAATTGAACAAATATTGCAGAAGCTTGTTAGGGCACAGAGGATTTCTATAGTTGATGGTTTCTCAGGATACAATTAGATTTCTATGCATCCTGATGATAAGGAGAAAAAAATTTACCACTCCATGGGGAACTTTCATGTATGATAAGATGCCTTTTGGTTTAATGAACGCTGGAGCAACTTTTCAGATAGTTATGGATATAGCTTTTGTTGGGGAAAGGACAAGTTTGTGGTAATTTACTTAGATGATATTACTGTATTTTCACAATTAGATGATGAACATATAAAACATTTGAAGCGGACTTTCTTAAAATGTAGAAAATTTGGTCTGTCCTTGAATCCAAAGATGTCACACTTTTCTATACATCAAGGCAAATTACTGGGTCATTTAGTTTCTGTTGATGGTATAAGGATTGACCCCGAAAGGGTAAAAGCAATATTGAAGATAAGTCTGCCAAGAAGTAAAAAAGATGTCCAATCTTTCATTGGTAAAATCAACTTTCTACGTTGGTTTATACCAAACTTTGCTGAGACTATCAAGCAAATTACATCTGTGCTAAAAAAGGATCAAGAAGTCAAATGGACCACTGAAGCAAAAATTGCATTTGAAAAAATCAAAATGGCTCTTACTGAAGCCCTTGTATTAGTAAGTCTAGATTTCACCAGAGAATTTCTAACATTCTCATTTGCATCTGAGGATACACTAGTAGTTGTTCTGTTGCAGAAGAATAAGGATGGTCTTGAGCAACCTATTGCATTTTTCAGCAAAACTCTCAGAGATTCTAAATTAAAATACAGCATCTTAGAAAAACAGGCCTATTCTTTGGTGAAAGCTTTGAAATTTTTTAGAATCTATGTTTTGCATTCTAAAGTTATTTCATATGTGCCTAATGCTGCTGTAAAAGATGTTTTGACATAGCCTGACAACGAGGGTAAAAGAGGCAGGTGGATTACTAAAATCATGGAGTATGATGTAGATATCAGACCTACCAAACTAGTCAAGGGACAAGGTTTAGCCAAGCTGGTGGCTGAATCAAACTTCCAAGCTTTAGGATTGCATGTGATGGTAGAAGAGCTAGCTCAGGAAGAAAATCAAGTAGAGTTGGAGAAAGAGAAGATTATGGACTATTATTCAGCATCTACATGGTACGCAGACATTGTGTATTTTCTATTGTATTTGCAATGTCCTGAGCATTTATATAGAAAAGTTGCTAGATATTTGAAGCTAAGAACTACTAAGTACTATTTAGTGGAACATCAGTTATTCTGGAAGGACCCAGGGGGTATTCTACTTAGATGCTTAGATAACCATGAAATTGAAGGACTGATTTCTGAATCTCATGAGGGTGTTTGTGGAGGTCACATGTACTGGAAGGCAACATCATACAAGATCTTAAGAGTTGGCTACTATTGTCCCTCTTTGTTTGGAGATGTATATCGGCAGGTAAGAGCTTGCATCCCCTATCAGAAGTTTGCTGGAAAACAAAAATTGTTGTCATTACTTTTAAAACCAATTGCAGTAAGTGCTCCCTTCCAACAATGGGGTCTGGATTTTATAAGAGAGATAAGTCAATCTTATTTAGGACAACACAGGTGGATTTTGACTGCAACAAACTTCTTTACCAAATGGGTGGAAGCTATCCCTACTAGGAATGCCACAGATAAGGTGATTATTGAATTTATTGAAGAAAATATCCTCAGTAGGTTTGGGTGTCCTCAGAAAATAGTGACAGATAATGCAAAATCTTTTAAGTCTAAGGCAATGGAAGGATTTTGTGAAAAGAATGGTATCTTGTTGAAACATTCAACTCCTTACTATTCCCAAGGTAATGGTTTAGCTGAGTCCTCAAATAAAAATATCATTCAGAGTATCATAAAATTGCTAAAGCATAATAAGAGATCATGGGATTCTATGGTGAAATATGCATTATGGGCTAATAGAATAATAGTCAAGCAAGCAATTGGAACTTCTCCTTTCCAATTAGTGTATGGTATAGATGCAGTTTTTCCTATTCAGTTGAGCATTCCAGTGATGAAGTTTCTTCAGAATTGTTAAGAAGAACGTAATAATATGTAGAGAAGGATTTATAAGATGGTAGAGTTGCAGCAAAACAGAGAAAGAGTGGAAGAAAAGGCCCAGTTATACAGATTGAAGATAAAAGACAGATTTGACAAGAAAATAAAAAACAACACTTTCTCAATTGGTGACATGGTTCTAAGGTGGGATTCTAGGAAAGAGCAAAAAGGAAAACATGGCAAATTTGACAACCTTTGGTTTGGCCCTTTCCTAGTATCTAAGTTTTTGGAAAATAACACCTTTGTCCTACAGACTTTGGAGGGTGAGGAATTGTCAAGTCCAGTTAATGGACGATTCCTCAAGCATTTCTATATTTTTTGAGGGGAATTTTAGTTTTTCATTGTATATACTGGTGTGAGTAAAACACAATAAGGACTCCATAACCCAATGGAAATTTTGCAGATTAATAGGTAGCAGAAAAGAAGGCACTAGTCTACAGGTTCTTGAATCCTCACAAGGAGGACTTCATCCTGCAGTAGGAGCCAGATGTTAGGTCATGAATTTGTCTTCCTTAGCTTCATGTTTTGTTTGTGTTTTTGAAATTTGATAATTTTTTTGCTTTTGGTAAATTTTGGTGTAAAGGTTAATTTTGATTTTATGCCTTTAGGTTTTCATCATTTTTGGTTTTTTCTTATTTTTTAAAGCTTGCTTTTATAAAAATTTTGCGTGGAGTTCATTTTTGAAGGGTTCTATAAGGTGCATATTGATTAATGGTTTCATCAATGACACTAAGATCAAAGATTAATCATATGAATTAAGTCTTAAAGCTAGATTAGTGATCAAATGACATAAATTATATGTTTGAACTTTCTTGTAGCGCAAGAGCGAAATTAATACACTAGTGTGCTACAAGAAAGTCACGAGTTCCCAAATGATCATTTTTCACCCTGATTTTTTCGATGATTTTGTTCCTGAGGTCTTAATCACATCAATTAGCATGTTTGATATGTGTCTTGCCAGGCTAATCATGTAAACAGGTGTTTGGTCATCGTGTGAGGGAGATCGTGGCAGTTGTATGCAAATTCAAGGCAAATGATGACAGTGAGTGGAACGAGGAAATTTTTTCAGGAATAGGTTCCTAATATGAAGATTACAAAGGCATTGAACATCGTGGTGAAGAAACATTGCTAAAAAATTGGAAATTTGATAGTTGAAGGAAGAATTAGGGCTTCTCAGCGGTGACAGTTAGAAGAAATATGGAGGGTTGAAGACAGCTGGAACATGCAATTCGACACCTAACCTGTCAAGGTATTGACCTCCAGCACCTGTATCAAGCTTTGAATGAGGTATCATGCGTGACGTTTGACACGGTTTGTTAAAATTGGGGGTTTTTTCTGATAAATCCCTATTATGTCAAAATTTTAAGGAAATACATGAATTTACTCACTCAATAGACTTTTAATGATGAGATATTAATCGAAATATCTAAATATGCATCGTTTGAGTTAGTAAAGTTCAAAGCATAACTCTCGAAGATTTCTGAATCTGTGATTAATCCAAATTATTGGAACTTGGCACAAAGCATTTCCTGAACTGGTGATAGGGTAGGCTATATAAATTTTAAGATAAATAGACTGTGAAAGTTTGAAGGAAATTTGACTGCCAAGACTATGCAAATTTGAAGAAAATAGGCTGTGAGATTACTAACAGGTGCTGAAAACCATACAGAAGATGAAGAGGAGTGGAAAAACTAATAGGGCCGAGCCCACTGATCTCAGTTGGATAGATAAATTTCCAAGATGTGCTGAGCTGTTTGAAAATGCTAGATGGTTGATATTTTTAAGAAAATTGATGGATACAATGCTAAAGTCTCTCACAAGTTTGCTCAATGTTATGACAAAGATACTGTATCTTCTGATACTTTGAAATTCAAATTAACCACAGATTTGGTGGCTGAAGCAACAAGGGTTGAAAATGAAGGAGAACTTTGGTTTAAGAAAGTGCCATTTACTTTTAATGCACAAAGGTATCTATTGCCTGGTATTGTTCCAGATTGGGGCAATGGAGTGCCCATCCATAACTTCAGAGCTGAATGGGTAGAACCTATCAAGGTTTTACAAAGTTATATTACATGTGAAGGAAGGTATGCCTTCATTTCCAAATACCATTTCAGGTTCCTTAAACACCTTAGTAGTGAATCAAAGATGAACCTGCCTTTGTTCTTGCTAAAGAGCCTACAAAAGAGGTCTAGCAGAATCAAAGAACACCAAGATCATACTAGACAGTCCATTTTTCACCATGGACTAATTAAACTCATTATCAACAGTGTTTTGTAGAAAGAAGGGAAAACCTTGGAATATTTCCTTTTTTGGTCAGGGTTTCAGAATAGCCAAGAAGGACAGTCTAATACAAAGCAGGCTGATAAAGGATAGACCTTGATCAGAAAGATAAGATAGAAAAAAAAGGTTAAAAATGAAGGCAGTGTCCAATTAAAGGAAGTTGCAGGGCCTACAAAAGAATATCGTGAACCTAAACAACATCTAGATGACAGTGAGAGCAAAGATTTGCAGTCTGTTAATAAGGAGACTCAGCCTATTCAGGCACCAACATAGATATTTGTTAATGATAAGATTAACTTACAGAGAAGGTTTCAGTTGATGAAGAGGACACTAAAGTCCAAAAACAAAGTCCAATTACAATCTTGTCAGAAGATGAAACATACCAGTTTGAGGAGGATAAGATTCCTATTATTAATGAAACTAAGGTTGGCACTAAAAAGGGATTTTACAGCCAGGAAGATAGGGTAGTAGTACCAAAGAAAAAGAAGCTTAAAGTCATTGAATTTGCCTCTATCATGTATTAGGGTAAAACTTTAAAAATGGTCAGAGAACTTGCTCCTGGGTGGAGACCAAAGACTAGACCCAGAAACAAGCTCAGGCTGAATATGAAGAAATGACTAAACCCTAAATTGAATAAAGAGGTGGTAACTGTGATTGATGAATCCTCCTCTAATGAAAAATTGGATGTTGAAAAAGGTGACAACAAAGGGAAAAAACCAATGAAATCAGAAAAAGAATCTACCCTCACTGAGACTAAACTGTTTGATGTATTTTTAGAGATATGAGGCCAAATGTTAAAGGAGCAAGAAGAAGGTGAGATAGAGGTTTCTCACTCAGAAAACATGCTGATGGTTGATGAAAATGTTCCTGGTGAAACTGAAACTAAAGAAAACCTAAGTTTTCATGGGACTCCTACATATTTGCTGCCAGAAGATGAATAAATCTATAGGAGACTTAACATTCCATGGCTTCCCCATGAGATGCAAAGTACAACAGGAAATAAAGCATTTGATTTAGAGAAAGAAAATTTACACTCAACTATAAAGCAGTATAAATATCAGGTATGATATATGCAGGAGAAAAATGATGGCTTGGTTATGGCCAATAAAATACTCAGAGAATATCTAGATGAGGTGAATAGCCACTATCAGGAGCTAATTGCAGTCTCAAAGGAGGCATTGATAAGAAAAAGAAATACAGAGTCACAATTTACAATGTTAAAACAAACCATCAAAGAGCTACAACAAAAAAATGAAGACCTCACTAGAAATATGGAAAAGATGGAAGCAGAGCAACTGAAGTCTAGGAGAAAGGCCCAAGCCTTAGAGGGGATAGCTTTGTTAGCAGAGGCAGTTAAAGATCTATGTGGGTTGTTAACAAAATTAGTTATTTGTTATGTTTTGAAGAATATTTCATTTTTGTAATTATTATTTGATAAAACCATTTAGATGAGTAGGCTAAAAAAGCAGTTAGGGTTTAGTCTTTAACTGAATTTTTGAAGGATAGTATTAAGGGATGTCACAAAGAGGACTAAGGGTTCGACTTTTTGGTTGGATAGAGGAGGTCTCTTAACTTGATCATAATCTAAGTAAATAGCTCTTATGTGTATTTGAAGAACTGATTATGAAATATATGCTCCATTTTACCCTTCATTTTGTTCTCTGGCTTCATTTATAGCTTGTTTAGCTACTCAGTTGGTAATTTCATTCCTGGTTTAAAGTTTTTATGCTTATAGTGCTTGCCATTTGTGGATGAATTTCAGTGATATTTTCTGTTGGATACATGGTTATTATGTTGTGCATATCAATTTTTCTATGCTTTTGATTTAGTTCTTATTTGGGTTATGAATGCATTCCCTCTTGTCACCAAACTTCACAACCAGAAAACCTTAAAAACCCCTAAAAACCTAGTTTATTTTATTGAAATATTTGAGATTATGTTGGCTTTTTTTCTTGTATTCTGGAAACAATTTCTAGCATAAACAGTCCCTTTACTGCTAACACCGCCCTCCCTTATATCAGTCCCCAACCAAACCAACTACCTCTAACCATCACCCCTCTATTACATCCCCTCTACATTCACTTAGACACCCCCACATTAATCTAACCCTCCTCCCCACTCCTAAAATCCTAACCCATCCCTTCCTCTCACTNAAGGCCCCCCCCCCCTCCACTCTATATATTTTTTTCTCTCTCTCTCTCACATCAATATGTTTCCCCTTATCACTAACACCCCCATCCTTTATATCACTCCCCAACCAATCCAACTACCTCTAATCCCCACTCCCTTATTACATCCCCTCTACATTCACCTAGACACCCCCACATTAATCTAACACCCCCCCACTCCTAAACGCCTAACACATCCCTTCATCTCACTCTCTCTCTCACACACATCCCTATGTCTTTACCACTAGCACCCCCTAACCTATCTCTCTGACACACACACACACACACACATCCCTATGTCTCCCCTTACCACTAGAACCCCCGAACCTATCTCTGTAGCACACACACACACAACTCCCTATGTCAGAACTTAACACTAGAACCCCCTAACCTATCTCTCTGACACACACACACATCCCTATGTCTCCCATTACCACTAACACCCCCTAACCTATCTCTCTCTCACTCTCACACACACACACATCTCCATGTATCCCCTTATTACTAACACCCCTTAATCTATATTTTTCTCACACACACATCCCTTGAGTTGTAAAACAATATAGTTAGGTTGAAGAGAGGGGGGGTGTTAAGGTGCAAAGACTAAGGGAGTTCTTTTTAATCCCCCTAAACCTTGAATGATCCCTTAGATGTGCAACTAACTTCTTAAATTCTCCAAAATTCTATTAGAGTAAAATGCGCACTCATTTTATGTGTCCAAAACGTGCCTTCATTTTACTTAATAATAACGTGTGTGCATTTATTCTTAGTATAAACAATAGCAGTCCCTATCCAAGAAACACTCTATAACACATTTCACATAGGTTTGATAGTCCACGCGCAATTTCAGGTTACAGACAATGTGTGAACATTCTCTTCTTCACCATATTATCACACAAAATGGTTTTTGACATCAATCATATCCACTACAAGTTTCTAAGTATTGCTTGGAGCATGGTATACATTGAGGAACAAGAAGTAAAGAATTAATTGAGCAAGAAAGAATCCATTAATTGAGCAAGGAGCAACATAGAGCATCTCCACCATTGTTTTTCTTGCAATTGAGGATCTAGCAAAGGAAAGATTAACTTGGTCATTGTGGTGGAGTGTGTAGACACAATTGAGCAAGAAACATAAGAAACAAACCAAGCTTGGGGAATTTCCCATTGAGGAGCACCATAGGGCATCTCCACCATTGTTTTTATTGCAATTGAGGAGCTAGAAAAGGAAACATTAACTTGGTCATTTTGGTTGAGTATGTAGACACAATTGAGCGAGAAACAAACCAAGATCGGGGAATTTCCCATTGAGGAGAACCATAGAGAATCTCTACCATTGTTTTTCTTGCAATTGAGGAGCTAGAAAAGGCAACATTCTTCCCAATATTCCCCCTAACTTGAGTATCTAGACACAATTGAGAAAAAAAGAAACCAATCTTGGGTAGTATCCCATTGAAGAGTACCTAGTGAGGAGGTAGCAAAGGAAACCATATATATCATTGATCATTGTGGTGATGGGAAACTCATGGAATCGAGTAAGAAAATCAGCAAGGAAGAGGATACCCAATGAAATCCTTGAAGAAATTAGAGAGAATAAAAGAAATGACATGACCAATCGAAGACGCTCTATGGACACTCAACCAATTCCGGTTGTTGAGGATTCCACAATTATTCCTACCAATCCACATCAAGAAAGGTAAAAGCATTCGCTCGAGAGGCCTTCAATCTCCATATCAATAGAATAACAAGCACTGCATGGCACTAATCAAGGAGTAAAAGTTAGGTGTAGATCAAGGCCACCTGAAACCTTTGTGGATTTAATTCAATGTGGGTATACAAGTGACAAAGTTAGAGAGACGTTGAATTCCAAACGTATGCTCAAAGAAGACAATGTAGTTCAGACCACCCAAGAGGATTTCCAATTGCCACAGTACAACCATCAGGAAGACACTGAAGGACATGAAGCTCATGTTCAAACGACAGACCAACTGGGTGATATGGTACAGGGTGCAATTCCAGCCTCCCTGCCCCCATTAGCAACTTCACGCTGAAGAACTCCAAAAATTATACAAATCAATGAAAGTATCATTGGTTCGCTTGAAGGTACAATATCTAAATGAAGTATTGCATATCAATCTCAAAAAATACTTTTCAACTATTTTGATTCTAAATGTGATGGAGATAAATTGAGATTATTTATATCATTGTTAAAATCTAGGTCTACGACTGTTATTAAGAAAAACTTAAGGATAAAGATGATAAATAGTTCTGAACCAAGTTATCATGTTGTCAGAAGTTTGGTAGATGCATTTAGTACTATTGGAAAGAAATATCGTTCAAAGGATTTCAATGCAGCTCGTCATGTGTTGTCACAATCAATCATGAACAAAATCACTAGGATCCTTCTCCTTCTTAAGCCTACATCCAAACTTGTAGGATTGGATATCAAAGCACTCCTTAGGTATTGTTCTAGAAGAGAAGAAAATGACTCTGGTGAAATAGATGTCTGGTCCTTCATTGGCAGGTTGCCACGCTCCGATATGAAGCTCATTGATGCGATAAAGGGACTGGTGCAGGAGCTTTGGCGTGAAAATAGTAGACCTTCATCCAACTAAAAAGATGTAATAAAATTGAGAAGGGGTTCAAGGAATTGTTAGCCCCACATTGAACATTTTCTGGACATGACACAAACAGAAATATATGAGAGATTTAGGCATGAACATAATGAACATAATGAACTTAACTTGGGCCAAAGATACTTCCAGAAATGCAAAGCATGGTATGTTAAAATAAACACAACTCGTAACAGATGTTTTTGTCGATATCACATTGAGTACATTTATTGTTATGACACATATATACATATATTGTGTATTTTGCATAACACTCTTGTACATGAATTCTCAACTACAATTCCACCGACATCATCTAGAGAGTTTATCCATAGCATATTGTGTAGAAGGACAGAAGGTTTCACAATTTATCAAAGGCCTTGCATATATGGGACATGCCCAGGGTGTGGTGGAATGGAATTTTTGGACAAATGCATACATGTCACCAATGAGCATGAACTTGGGAGACATGAAGTGAACTTGCAGTCATTCAAATATGTCACATATGATATTGGTGGAGGGAATGAAAGAAAAAAATTACAATTGGTCACCTCTCAGGTTAGTAATGAGTTCTTGAATAGTATTTTTTCCTTCATATATTACAAATTCATATATGTAACAACCTATTGATCTATACATCTTTATTGTTGATCTACTAGGTACTGGTATGCAACCTCATGGAGGATTTCTTTGAAAATACAGAACAGTATGTAAATCATGTACATGTGGCTCGTTGGCAAGATGAGCATTTTAGAGTGTGTAGGGATACATTTCCTATTGGAACTATATTACCAGTGGTTGATTTTGCAGAAAACTACATTCTTCAACCACAGAATGAGATTTAGAGTCAATATTATCACTCAGACCAGGTCAGCATAATGGTCCATATCACCTATAGACATGGGAAAGATAATAATAAAGAGAAAAGGGTTCTATTGAAGGAGTATCACTTTTACATAAGTGATGACAAATGTCATGAATTGGTTTTTGTACAACACAACTTTCAGTTGTTATACAAAATCTTGGAGGATAACAATATACAAATGGAACAACATTGGATTTGGTCTGATGGTTATGCGGGGAAATTCAAAAATTCCCATGTCTTCCAATGGTTGTGTATTCTCCACAAGAGGCACAAGGTTCCACATATTTGGAACTATTTTGAGATTGAACATGGAAAAGGGTAACATGATGAAGTAGGTACATGCATCAAGACTGCATTACGTACGAAAGAGATGAAATTCACAACTATTTCACTCATCTGAGATGGAAAGACCATTATTACATGGTGTTATTCAGTGATGGGGCAGGGAGCTGGAAGGAAAGAAGACCAATAATATCAAAAAGAACATGTACATAGATATTTTTGGGAGGTGGTTGATGTAGATCAATCACACCTATATGAATGTAAGACCGTCCAAGGAAATCATGCATTCCATTCAGTTAGGACGTCACACAATGCTATAGTTACAATGTGGACAAGGAAACTCTCCATGTAGAAGCGGTGAATGGGAAAACTGTGAATCCACATATTGGTTTGATAGCTAGGATCATGTATCACTCCCCATTGGTCGACAAATAAATGCAGAATTATCCTAGTTGGAGGAGGGCCAGTCAAGTATTTCACATGACTATGACCACATTTCAGATCTCATACAACTAGGTTCAACTATTATGTTGATATCTTTGAAATGTTTGATGACTAGTTGTGTTTAGCTAGCTGACTCCTAGATATGCACTTTATTTTATGCAATGCACATATATGCAGTGGTTTCCCCAAGAGACAATGAATGGTACACTGACTACTGGTTGGCAAGTTGCTTGGATGGGAAGCAAACCCTCATTATCTCATTAAGCGACTCTGAGAAAAACAATTTTCCAATTGGGTCAATGGTTATCAAAGGAGAATATTTGACACAAGTTTCCCATGCACAAAAGAAAAATGGTTATGTATTTGAAGATTATAGATCAGGTCAAATTGTATACTGTTATACAAACTTAGTTCTTGGCACAAACCTCCAGCTGCAAACAATGCCAAACAAGAACTCATCAAAGTCACAATACTTGTTGCCTTACTCCGAGTATGAGAGGCTAAAGGATACTGTTGCTATTAGAGGTGATCCCGATGGTCTATTAGAATGAACACAAGTAGGTAGTCAGGTATGTGATAGTGAGATATTTTGGTTTCATGGTCTCATTGATTATTTATAGTTTGATAGATTCAGCACTTTATAGATTAATAAATTCAAGAGACTTCTACAACCTGATAACTTGCACCTGAGCTTCATCATGGATTTGTTGTATTATATTTATACTTACTTGACTCACTCCTTATACCCCAATGCCATCATCTACCAATCTATATGGGATATGTCTATTTCATTTTCCTAGAATATCGAAGTTGATCCTATAAGGACATCACCTTGAATCCGATAATTATCTCCTTCACTACGATAATTTGTTTTTCCAAGGTAGCTATGACATTGAGGAGTGGTAATAATAGCCTAATAACCATTTCTAATATTAGATTACAAACCCTATATCCAATCCTATTAACTCAATTTTTCACCATAAACCATATTTTGCATTCTAAAACATAGAAACCATAGTTTGCTCAGCAAGGGAATGTCAAATTTTTGCACATGGGGTTCAACTTCACATATTTATTAACCATGAAAATGTCTCTAGTGTTTCCACATGGAACCTACCTAAACACACTTCAATGACCCACAAAAACCTCATTTTGATGCACGGTTTCCAATCTATGCCCTGGTTAGGGATTCAACAAGTGTCCCTAAAAGCCTCTAGGAGGTGGGATTCAATGTGTGATAGAATGATGGTAGTTTATCGAATAAATGAAATTTTGACTCCATTGGATTCAGAACATTAGGATAATTCTAAGGGTGTCCCTCTACTCTGGGTCCATGGCCAAGGGATCATTGTTTTGGTAAATTTTGGAAACTAGGGTTTTGCTCAGTAACTGAATGTCCAATTTTTTCACATAGGGATCAACTTGGAAAATTCATTGACCGTGAATGTGTGGCTAGAGTTCCCACATGGAACCTACCTAAACATGCTTTCTTGACCCATCGAAATCCCATTTTGATGCACAGTTTCCATTCTATGCCCCGAGTAGGGATTCAACAAGTGTCCCTGAAACCCTGTATGAGGTGGGATTCAATGTATGATAGAATGATGGACCTTGCTCGGATCGAAGAACCGTCGGCTTCGTTCAATTTAGGACATCGAGATAGTGCTATGGGAGGCTGTATAATATGGTTCTATGGAGAAGGGATTATTTTTTCAGTCAATTTTGGAAACTAGGGTTTTGCTCAGTAAGTGAATGTCCAATTTTTACACATACGGGTCAGCTTTGCAAATTCCTCGTTCGTGAGCATGTGGCTAGCATTCCCACATGGAACCTGACTAAAAACACTTCCATGAACCATTGAAAGCCTATTTTCATGCATGGTTTCCATTCTATGCCCCGGGTGGTGATTCAACAGGTGTCATTGAAAGCCTATAGGAGGTGGGAGTCAACGTGCGATAGAATGATGGTCATTGCTTGGATCGACAAAATGTCGGCTCCGTTGGATTTAGGATTTCAAGATAGAGATATGGGAGGCCCTATAATATAGTTCCATGGACAAGGGATCATTGTGTTGGTCAATTTTGGAAACTAGGATTTTTCTTAGTAAGGGAATGCCAAATTTTTGCACATGGGGGTCAGCTTCATATATTGCTCGACTATGAACGTGTGGCTATAATCGCCACATGAACATGCCTCAACACACATGAATGACCTACTAGAAGCCCATTTTGATGCATGATTTCCATTTTATGCCCCGATTAGGGATTCAATAGGTGTCCCTGAAAGCCTATAGGAGGTGGGATTCAATGTGTGTTAAAATGATGTTTGTTGCTCGGATCGACAAGCTGTTGAATCTATTGGATTTTAGACATTGGGATAATGCTAGGGGTGTCCCTATACTCTAGTTCCATAGAAAATGGATCATTGTTTTTGGTCAATTTCAGAAGCTATGGTTTTGCTCAGTACGTGACTGTCCAATTTTTGCACATACGAGTCAGCTTTGCAAATTCCTCGATCGTGAATGTGTGGCTAGAATTCCCACATGTAACTTGAATAAACACGCTTGAATGACCCACTAGAATCCATGTTTGATGCATGGTTTCTATGCTATGCCCTGGGTATGGATTCAACAGGTATCCCTGAAAGCTTATAGGAGGTGGGATTCAACGTACTATAGAATGATGGTCGTTTCTTGGATCGACAAACCGTTAGCTCTGTTGGATTTAGAACATCAATATAGTGATACAGGAGGCCCTCTAATATGGTTCCCTAGACAAGGGATCTTTGTTTTGGTCAATTTCGGAAACTAGGGTTTTGCTTCATAAGGGAATGCCAATTTTTTGCACATGGGGGTCCACTTCACATATTGCTCGACCGTGAACGTGTGGCTAGATTTCCCACATGAAACATGCCTAAACACACTTGCATGAAATACCAGAAGCCTATTTTGATGCACAGTTTCCATTCTATGTGCCAAGTAGGGATTCAACAGGTGCCCTTGAAAGCCTGTAGGAGGTGGGATTCAACGTGCGATAAAATGATGGTCGTTTCTTGGATTGACAAGATGTCAACTCCATTGGATTCAGGACATTGGGATAGTGCTATGGGTGGCCCTCTACTCTAGTTCCATGGGCAAGGAATCATTTTTTTGTTCAATTTTGGAAACTAGGTTTTGCTCAATAAGTGAAAGTCCAATTTTTGCACATACGGGTAAGCTTTGAAAATTCCTCGACTGTGAATGTGTGGCTAGAATTCCCACATGGAACCTACCTAAACATGCTTGCATGACCCACATGAAGCCCTTTTTGATGCACAGTTTCCATTCTATGCCCAGGGTAGGGTGTTGGGCATTAGGGTAGACTTCAGTTTTATACCTTTTACTTTGCACCAACAAAATACCCACAGTGTTGGCCCTTTCGGCAACAACCTGCGAACAGGTTGCAGTCTCACCCAAAATAGCTATGGGGTGCCGCAGAATCAGGTTTCTGCAAGAAGAAGAGGGATATTACTGTACCTTTAGCCTTTAATAACTTATAATCAACTAACACAGTGCTTCGGCATTCACATATATATCTTTGCAGTTAGATAAACAAATAGTGACTTGCTTAACCCTTACTGGGAATTCACAGCGAAGATAGTATTTTAGCAGCGATCTTACTTATCAGATATATATATTTATCAATGCATAAAAGAACATAACAGAAATAACACAAAGAACCACAACACCAAATATAACATGGTTCACCCCCAGTGTAGGGGCTACGTCCACAGAACTATGTTTTATTCAACTTCTTTACAAAATCATAGTTCTGATCTACGCACTCAGCTGTAGATCCCTTCAAGTCCTTAAAACCGTGCACACAGCTACAGGCCTCTGCGCACACAGCTGCAGATCTTCTTAATCACTTACAAACCCTCTGTGCACACAGCTGCAGAGGTCGTCCATGCATATAGCTGGGAATTAACCTTATCTTACCAAAATAGCCTTAACTTCGCATCAATTCCTTTACATCAAAATCCTAACCTTACTTCTTTACACAAGTGTCTATTTATACAACGCACTAATAAAAAACCATGGAATTAAACCATGGGCACCCCAAACCCTAAACCTTGGACTTAAACCATGGGTTTATTACAAAAATAGGGCTTTGACTCAACCCCGACACCCCTAAGACTATTTTGAGTCGTAACTCCACTTACAAACTTCTATGAAAACTGCGGAGTTACCAAACTCAAGGGCTTTTTAGTTTGGAGCCCCAACAGGCCCCTAAGACTCACTAGTGGCCCGTCCTGGGACACTCTGCTGCTCTTCTGTTAGACGAAATTTGTCAGTGAAAATAGTGAACTGCTTGTTGAGACCACGTATGATATTGTCGGCTACCTGCTCCTTGTCGACCAATTCCTGCAATACTGCGGCTGATGCGTCGCTGGCCTTTTCCTGTGCAAATGCATCGTATTCCTTCAAACTTTGAGTTGGGTGTGCATAGTAGTACTAAACTCCAAAGCTTCACTGATAAGTGGCTACATAGAATTTTCCACCACTATTGCTTTTGCTCTACACAACTCAATTTCCTGCTGGAGTTCATTGCTTTGCTTCACCTTGAACATTTTCTCCATAGGCGGCAGAGTCTTAATTTCCGCTTTTACTATATCCAACTCTGTCTGTCACTGCCTAATGGTCTCTTGCAGCTGTCTGACTTCTGGATGTTCCTGTAGGGTGGTCCAGGCCTCGACACTGTCTTCTAGCAGCTTCGTTGTGCTGCCCACAATATCCAAGATTTTTGCTGCGGAGGCCTGAATGTCTGCTCGGCGTTGCTCCCTGACTTCTGGTGGGCTCTCCGGGGTGAGGCAGAACTGAAGCTCCGTAATCTGGGCCTCATGATCATCTTTAAGCTTCTCTATTTCACTGCAGAACTGCTGTGCGTAGTCTTTCAGCTTGGCTAGCGTTTGTTCCGGCTCTTCCACTAGCTGTATGTCGAAGTCAAGAAGACTTTGACATGCCTCATCCAAAACTCGAACTAGTGTAATCCGCTTACGTTCTGCGTCCCTCTTTCTTTGCTCCGCTGCTTCTAGCTATGCTGTAAGGCTCTGCTGCGTACTTATGGCATTTTCCATATATCTTTGGGAATAGTGGTCTCGTTCCTAGATTTCTTTCATAATTGCTGCCTGACAGAGATGTAGCTCCGTCATAGACATCTTAGTGTAATCTATTCCAACCTTCATGCTCATCTCTGCATAAGATGTTGCGTCAGTTAATATGAGGGCTGCACTTGAAACTTGGCCTTAGTTATCTCTGGCTGGGCATTGCCTTAGGTCTGGCTACGCACTTACTGGGGTGCTGCTTGCTGCAGCGCCAATCAATGATTTTTCTATGATGTCCTTTAGCTCCGAAATCCTATTTGCTACGCCAGTAAGTGCAGCAAGATGTAGATATGCAAACTCTAACCACTTGCTAGTTAATTCTTTTATAGACTTCGTCAGAGCCTGATCAAGCTTATCGAGCATCACAGCAAGTTCTTCTTCGATGCCTTTGTCTTTTGACGCTTTTGCTTTCTTTCTGGACTAAGGTTTGGTCACTTCCTGTACTTCTGGTGACTTTCGCTTCTCTGACTGATTAGGGTTAGAGTTAGTGTGAACCGAGTCTTCTTCTTCATCTTCATTTCCACCATCTCCATCCTGGTCTCTCTCAGTCTGCTGTGAATCAGATTATTCTTCACTGTCCGCTGGTGGGTATTGCTGCTACGTGTGACTAGGGCCTGCGCCCACATTGGTAACTGGGGGAACTGGAATGTGAGGTTTTTTTCCCACATCTTTCAACCATTCAACCGACCAGTGCTGAATTACTGCTCGGACGTCTTCCTCACGTACTACATATGGTAACTTGAACCATTGATGATTTTGATCTACGCGGGCCTGGATGAAGGTATGATGCATGTCGGTGCTAAAGTTGGATGCGTCGTCATATTGAGAGAATAACTCATTACTGAGCCGTGGGATTCTTATGATCTCATATGAGATACTCATCATATAAAAGGCAAATACATAGTTTGTCATCTGCTGTAGGGTTTTATCTTGGGAAACCCACAAAGAGGCGTACCTAACTGCACCAGGCATGTCCGTAGAGATAGCAGCAAACTGCGCCTCAGTAGGTTCTTTCCATCCGACTAGTGCGATAAGGACTATCAACCATGAGTAGTGAAAGGGCCTACCTTTCTCCTACGTGTCACGGACGTCTTCCAGGAATTCCTTCACAAGGTATGCTGCCCAGTTGTAGCTATAGCCTTCGACACAGTTCATAGCAATTCTAATGACCGGGGTAGGCACTTCAGTTGGTCTGCACTTCCGCATTATCTTGCATGCTAGGAGCTCAGCTGCGAAGTGAATGTTATGTTCTTGAATCACAGAAGTGTGATACCCGTGTTTCCCCTTCGTCAGGCCGAATCATTCCTTCATGGTTTGTGCGAGCTTCGTATCCTCGTGCTTGGAAGGAAATTCAGTCCCCGGATCAGGCCCTGCTATTGGTAAGCCAGTGATCCTATGAATGAGCTCGCCGGTGATAGGAATTTTCTTGTCTCCTTTCCATCGGTGGCCGTCATGGACTAATGCCAGTAGCTATTTGACCACTATGGTCACCTGTGTGCTGTGTCCAAAATGGGGGACATCGAGCATCTTCAGTAGACCAGCTTGATCCAAGCCAGCAGCCCACTATCTTACTTCTAATAATGTCACTCCAATCTCGTCGTACTTGATGAAGTGCAAATATGTTTTTGATGCAAAATGGGGAAACTTTCCACGATAATTCATATCGTGGTCAGCATACTTAAGTCGGTCTATTTTTCCTGTCATGGTCCCAACCAACTACACACCCGATGGCAGGGAAGGAGTGCGTAATATGAACTTCTTTGTTCGCCGAGGTGGCTAAAATCCTGGTTGAACTGGTGGAAGATACGGTGGATGCTTCGGTGCAATGTTCTCATCTTCTGCAGGCAGGACCTCTGCTGAACTAGAGGGATTCATGCCGGGATCCTCTGATGTTTTCACTGATTGCCTGTGTCTATCTTTGTTCCGCTTAGAACGAACTTCAGGCTTAAACTTTTTCCTGGTAGAGCGTGTCTGCATTGGAGGAAGCGGTGCTGGTGGAGTCTCTTCACGGGGTGCAGGCACAGGTGGGTGGCTAAAAAGATCATGTAGACCCCCCTGTTTAAATTCTCCCACTAAATCCTGAAGCTCGCGATCAATTGTCATGGGCTCAGTTGTAAAATGCAAGAAACTATAAAATGCGAGCATTGCTGGTGTGGGTGTCTTCTTATAGAATCCATCAATTAAATCTGTCATAAATGGGCATTGATGATACCGAATCAGGCAAATATCTTGTCCAAACAGCGGTAGATTTGCCAATATCGCGTTAATACAGGTAGTTAATACAGGGAACGTACTGGCGCCGCCAAATTGGATTTCCTCTAACGGTCGTTTTTGAAGGTCTGACCTATCGTGCCTGCTTTGGCATAAATAGTCACTCTAACTGTTCCCAAAGAAGGACATTCGATACTTGTGGGCACCATCTTCGACATAGATTCGAGCTTCCACCCATGATAGAATGCCTACCACCACCTTAAGTATTCCTTGCATGTGTGAGAGCTCTGTCAGATATAGGTTCTGATATTCCTAGAGAAGTTGGGTCACCTTGCTCGCCATTTCGTCATCCCAATAATCTCCAATGGTAGCAGGCTTAGGATTTTCTTCTGGTCCCAGGTGTACGGTCCGTGTCTACAGGGGATGAGTCACTTTAGGTACTGCGACTGCTGATCCTTGTACCAGTGTCTTTCTGGCTCAGGGATGGTAATGTTACCTGGACCGTCATCCTCGTCAATTGTGAGGTGATCGCATTCGACTGCATGAGCTTCTGGTGCCTCCCAATCAGGTTGGTACTCTGCTATTTCTTGATCACGACATACCTTGGTGTGGATCAACCTGATAGATGCATCGAAAGCTAGACAAAATTCATTAGTGGAAAAGGTAAGCACAAAACTATCAACACGACAATCCCAACTTACAGTATCCTGGCAGAGCTCAACCTCTGCATACCAATGCTTCTTTATCGGTTCCAGAGTATGCACAATCCAATGTACCCACTCTTCCTGAGGTACATGCTTCCACACCTTGTAGCATTGCACCAAATGTTCCTGAGGGCCATGCTTTCCCTCAAGTCTGCTGTGCACCTCCTGGGGTTGATCCAAAAATCTCAGGTGAAGGGATTTCTAACAAGCTTCCCAACTAGGAATGTACTTCTTATGGCCATTCCACCATCTAGTTGTTGTGGCTCTGAATGCTAAATCCAGAGTCTCCATTTTCTATAAATCTGGAAGCTGTCCTAAGAATTGTTCAATAAACTATTATGGGTCTAATAAGCCATCACAAATAGGTAGGACTCATACCTGTGCACCAAGCCATCTAAGAGTTCGGGCACATCTATGTCCATGTAGCTCATAAAGTTTGTTCTGCCATTTTTCTAACCCATCATCTAAGTCCGTCATGTAGGAGCTATCACACTGCCAATCCATGATACCTTCAGTAGTAGGATCCACATAATCTTCTTCCTTATCTATGATATTATAAATATGGTCCAGGACATCTTGAGCTTCATCGTTGAGTGGTTCTGTGTACCTTTCTCCTTGAGAAGGATCCAGTGGTATTATGACTCTCAAACCCTTCCCTTCAAAGGTCATTTGTCTTTTCTTAAGGTTAATGACTGCACCTTTTTCCATTTCCCATTCAATTCCTAATAGGGCTGGATAGGGATTGTTGTCATCAATGATCTCAATAACTTCGAAGTCCGCTAAAGTATTGACCCCATCAATATCTACTGGGACACTAGGGAATATCCCTAGGGGCACAATCCTTTGCTGATTGGCTAACCTCAACTGTATAGGGGACCAAGCAAGGGCAGGTTTTCCCATTTGTTCACAGGTTTGCTTGGTTAGGACATTGACTTTTGATCCTAGGTCCAGAATGACATCAGTCATATCATACTCTCCTATCTGAACATTCAATCTCATTTCCCTACCAGTTCTTCTAACTCTATTAATAGTTTTTTCCCTACCAACACTTCTCTGAGGTTCACAGGAAGCAATAACTTTCTGCAAATCCTTTAAAGCATTCTGATTCCTTAAGAGTTTCATACAGCTCTGTAAAAATGAGGACAGTGTACTTACTTTATCCGTCGAAGCTTCTTGTGGCTACGACTCCTACTGATGTTGCTGCACAGGTGCGACTGATGAGCTAGGATCAACGAAATCTCTCTTGGCTTCCATGAATGTCTCTTTTTCTCTTTCAATATCAAATGCTGGGAATCTCTAGGGGGCCTTACAAACCCAAGCTTTGTCATGCTATTTCTCCATATCTTGTATGTGCGTCGTAGCTCCACTCCACATAACAACATTAATGGCTAGAGCAGGTCTTTGCTCGACGGACATCATCTGAATATTCTAAGTAGGGGCACTGTGTCTTTCCTGAATCTTAGCTATCAGCTGCGGACACTGCTCGATCACATGATCTACTACTCGACAATACCAACATGTCATAGTTGGGTTCCAATAGTCTCTAGCTAGATGCCCAGCTTGGTTACAGTTGTAACACACAACTTGGCCTTTACCTCTTCCTATCATACCACCATGACCATGACCTCTAAAATCACCTCTACTGGATGCACCACCACGGTAACCATAGCCATCATTTCCTTGACCCTCATTTTGTACCCGATAGGAATCATAGGTGCGCTCTCTCATGAGGTCATAACTGCGACACTCATCTTCATTATGTCCTACTGACTTACAGAACTTGCAGTAGGGGTTCTTGGGGACTTACACATACCTCTGGAGCAGATGACAGTTTTCAGGTCGATGATGGCCAGTTGTCTGACAGATCTCACAATATAGAACAATGGGGTTGAACGGGTTGGGTGCACCAGTATTCAGGTAGTTTCTTACCAGAAGACATTGTTCCCTGTCGTGACCTTCTGTCTGACATTGTGTGCACCAAACCTCTTCGTGACCGATTTTTCCTATCTTCATGTCGCGTAGCTCCAGAGCCATTACTGCCAACTGCGCTTGGATTTGAGCGATACCAGAATTATCTTCGACAGGAGCGGTTTCAAGCTTCATTGTGATTTCTAGAGCCTCCTACTAGTCAGCAACCTTCTGTTGCATGAGTGGAGTTCTGATATGCGATAGCAACGCTTCAATGAACCATTCCTTGTGCTACGCCAGTCCAATGGTGAAACTGACTTGGTCTAGCAGAACTTTGAATCTTTGATCAAATTCCCACACCGATTCACCGTGCCTCTACTGAATCTCTTTCAATTTAGTGATACACTGTGACTCTGATTTTGGCTTCTTAAATTCCTTTATCATTGCTGCTTTTATATCGGCCAAGGCATGGGTCTGAGTGCTGGAAAACTTCATGAACCAGGTCAGAGTGCGGTCTCTGAAAGAAGTAACCAGCTACGCCCTTTTTGTATCTTGATCCATAATGGTCTTAGCAGTCCATACTGCTTCACATAAAAACCAGAATTGTTCTGGATCCTCTGATCCAGTTCCTTTGAAAATAGGTAGCTTAATATCATCATGCATGTGGGCCATAGTGGATCTAGGGGTGGTTGGAGGGGGGTTGGAAGCAGGCGGGGGGGAATTTACTGGGGTAGGGATACTCGAGCTAGGGTTACTTTCAGACTGCGACAGGTTCTCAGGGATAACAGATCTATGCTGCAGGGTTACCAGAGGGTTTCCAACAGAGGGGATTTCTTCGGGTTCTGAATCTGCGGGATTTAGAGGGGAATACTCGGTATGCTAACCCTGGGAATAGGATCCAAAATATCTCTTATACCTTTTGCCACTTCGCAGCAAACCACTTTGCTCGTCAAAGGTATTTTCACTTGCAAACATAGGTTAGTAATACTAAATCTAACAGTCTGATGGAATTAGCAAAATACCTTTTTCAGCTAATAGCATTTTAATTCTCAAACTAAATGAATTCAAAAACTTACCCCTTGGTCCTTTAAAAAACTGTCGTTCGGCTTCGCTAAAGGAAGTACTCGTGTCGATAGCGAACTTTGTCACAAATGATTCAAGGGTTCGCGTTGTCCAGAAATCAACAGCTCAAGATATCTCGTTGTTCACCCTTCTCAATATATTAATTCTTGCAGGGGTCCAAGTAGGAAGCCGACCTTCACGAAAGTTTGTCCTTCTCTCTGTCAACCTGGATAACCACTGGTTCAACTCTATGTGTATACTACCAAAGAAAATTTCATAGATATCACAAAAAACATACCTTTATAAAAATTCATTTGCAGTATGACGCGGATCTTTGTTCTCTTACTCAGTGAATTTCAGATAAGTCACATCAAGCCAATCACCGATTTCCTTCATAGAGGGTCTCCAGAACATAGCCCTCGAGGTACGACGTAAACCTCTCTTAAGCAGATACTGAGTTCACCCGGCAATGGAACCAATTTTTTGGGCACTAGGGCAGACTCAGGTTTTATACCTTTTACTTCGCACCAACAAAAGACCCACAGTGTTGGCCCTTTCGGCAACAACCTGCGAACAGGTTGCAGTCTCACCCGAAACAGCTATGGGGTGCCACAGAATCAGGTTTCTGCAAGCAGAAGAGGGATATTACTGTACCTTTAGCCTTTAATAAATTATAATCAACTAACATAGTGCTTCAACATTCACATATATATCTTCGCAGTTAGATAAACAAACAGTGACTTGCTTAACTCTTACTGGGAATTCACAGCGAAGCTAGTATTTTAGCAGCGATCTTACTTATCAGATATATATATTTATCAATGCATAAAAGAACATAACAGAAATAACACAAAGAACCACAACACGAGATATAACGCGGTTCACCCCCAGTGTAGGGGCTACGTCCATAGAACTATGTTTTATTCAACTTCTTTACAAAATCACAGTTCTGATTTGCGCACTCAGCTGCAGATCCCTTCAAGTCCTTAAAGCTGCACACACAGCTACAGGCCTCTGCGCACATAGCTGCAGATCTTCTTAATCACTTACAAACCCTCTGCGCACACAGCTACAGAGGTCATCCACGCACACAGCTAGGACTTAACCTTCTCTTACCAAAATAGCCTTAGCTTCGCATCAATTCCTTTACATCAAAATCCTAACCTTACTTATTTACACGAGTGTCTATTTATACAGCACACTAATACAAAACCATGGACTTAAACCATGGGCACCCCGAACCCTAAACCATGGACTTAAACCATGGGTTTATTACAAAAATAGGGCTTTGAGTCAACCCCAACACCCCTAAGACTATTTTGAGTCGTAACTCCGCTTACAAACTTCTACGAAAACCGTCGAGTTACCAAACTCAAGGGCTATTTAGGTCGAAGCCCCAACATATCGGATTCAACAGGCGTCTTTGAAATAGAGGAGGTGGGATTCAACGCATGATAAAATGATGATCATTCCTCGGATCAATGAACCATCTTCTATGTTGGATTCAAGACATCGGGATAGTGCTAGAGTGCCCCCCTACTATGGGTCTATGGAAAAAGGATCATTTTTGTTTGTCAAAATTTCAAACTAGGGTTTTGCTCAGTAAGTGAATGTGAAATTTTTGCACAAAGAGGTCAACTTGATGGTAATTGTAGATCTTCCCCTCTTGAAAAAATACTTGTTGCAAAATATTATTCCATGTGTAAATGTTGAGAATTATGTTACCTATTTTGAGGTGTTGAACTTGACTTATTTCCCATCATTGTCAAGAAGAAATATTCTTTGTTTTTGTTTTAATCAAGGTGAAAGGAGTTGTCAATCTCTATGTGGAGGTGAATTGATCTTAGGATTTTGAATATCATTCGTGAGACTAGAAATTTGAAATAAGGTTGTTGCCCATATTAGTTTATCTTGGTCATCCAAGAGATGTGAGCATTTGTATGATGAAATGTAGGAGGAGACAATGCCATTGCGTCAGTAACCACGTAATGGAACATGTTTATGCTTAGAAACAAGTGGCCAACCTATTACGCTATTATTACAAAATATAGATATCTTCACACTATGAATGTTTTGAATAATAATCCATAAACATACATTTATAAAACAAGATTTAAAGTAGTACTTCTATAATCAATTTAAACTATAATAAAATCACATAATTTTCGTCTCTTCCAAAGTTGTTCCTCAAGGCCATTCATCAAATTCCATGTACATTAACAAAATGATAAAATAATGTGTAGGATATACATAATGTGTAGGATATAGTCATAACCATTATTTTGAATCAACCTTATAATACTCGGATACTTTTAGGTTTGATGTCTATCCCATGTATTCGTTAGATGAAAGACATCATGCCAAACACTAATTTTATTTATGTAGAACACATAGCTGCATCACTTAGGTGTGTCAACTTCGTGCATCCTTTGAAATTTTGTTAGGTTGTTATGTGGGTAAGGTGATTTTGTATTCCACTTATTTGAATCAGTTGCTTAGTTCTGGTGGGTGCTTATGTGTATTAGGCATGTTCCATCTTTGTGAATACAATTTAACATTGTTAATATAACATTGTATATGCAATTGGATCGTGGAAAAAAACAATTGAAATGTACATTTCTGTCATTATGTAATATTGCAATTGTGCATTGTTCTCAAATTTATAACTGATATCTCCATGCAGTCATAAAATCTATAAAAAAATTAGAAACATTACACATATAAACATTCTTGGACACACGTGTGTATTCACACTTAAAAGATTGAACCATGAATATATCAAGAGCTTTGATATGATTTATATTTTTTATATAATTAAAGTTATAATACAAAAATAGAAGGCCCATCTATGGCCTATCAATATAGATGTATCAAAAACATCTTTGATGTACATGTGCAAACAAAAGTACATCTATCCTGGACCACGTCCCTATACTCTAACTCTAGATTGTACATAAAAATACATATTTTTCCTAGACTAACACATCAAAACTCTAACTTTCTCTTGTTTTTCCCGGACCCTGATGCTTGTTTCCTCTTTCGACGACCACTGTGCATCTCTAGTGACACTACTACATTTCGATCAAAAATCCAACGGCCGTATTGTCGGATTTTCGACACTTCTATGTCGCATGTATGACACTATGATTTTTTTTAAGCGTCGGTGGTCCATCGTCGGTTAAGCGACACCTATGTCTACTGTCAGTTAAATGTAAAGCGTCGGGTAAGCGACAAAATTTCATCGACGGTAGTGAATTTTTTTTTTTTAAATAACCTTCAGGCCATCGGTTAAGCAACGGTTATAAAATGTAGTCATCGGTAAAGCAACAGTTATAGCCGTCGGTTAAGCGACGGTTGTTAATTTTTTTTTTTTAAATAACCTTCAGGTTGTCGATTAAGCGACGGCTATAGGCGTCGCTTAAGCGACGGTATTGCATTTTTTTTTAAAATAATCCCTGAAAAATGGAGTTTTCCCCCATGGTATCATGATCTGGCTCGGGGGTGGCCAGTTGCGGAAGCGGATTAGCAATGGAGCCCATGCAAGTATATTCACTCTTGCTTATGAATAATTATATAAGAACTTGTTAGAAGTGGGGTTGATGGGATGAGGCTAAACACTATTGTTACTCTATGTCGGTTTGAGGGAGAATATGAGGATTTGTTGGACTACATGGTTAATCCACTCAGTGGATTAGAGATGTATTTGAATACCATATTCCCTATCGCAAAGGGGTGGAATATTTTGGGGTGGGAGGTAAATTGGATGCCGCAAGGGAGAAAATAGTACTGACATTTGAAACTTCATTAAAACCTCACAAGGAGTTGAAAACTATCATGTTAGTTCTGGTAACAGATTATTTAAGTTATTTTGACATTCTATATAATGGGTTAGGACAGGGGGTCACAATTCACACTACCTCCCTCTCGAATCGTACTTTTGTGAATGGGGTCACTATGGAGGGTTAACTTATTTGTAATAGTGCACACAGAAACTCTTTTCCAAACCCTTTTCTATTGGACTCAAATATTTGTATGGCTGATAAACAACTCTGTTCAAAAACTTAACCTTCAGTGGTTTGTGGGATTAATTCTACAATGGCTAAAGGAAAAGGTTGTATCAGGAAGAGTCTAGATGTTAAATTTCTCATTAGGACTAGGGAGATTCAAAGAATAAGGATAATCATCTCAATCTTGGCACTAATAAATGATCCCAAATGGTTATAAAGAAAAGGGTTGATCTGGTTTGTAAGTGTGTTGGGGAATATTTCTAGGTATCCCGGATTATGGATTATTTGTGGATTACACTAGTTGGGTTTTTTATTGGTAGAAGTATGTTGATGTACAATCCCAACAAATAGATTCAAAAGGTTTGGGTTCTAGGCATTGGTTATGGTCCTTCCTTTAATATCCTTCCTAAAGGTTGGATGAGTTTCACTTTTCAATATGTAGCCAATGTTGAGACCAATATTATACGAGGTATATGGTTCTGGGGAACACCATATCTCTCCCTATTTTCATGGAATCCATTGTTTGATGAACGATCGAAGAATACCTCATGGTCCCCATCTGGGTGACATTTTGAGTGTTACCCTTGGAATTCTAGAAGGTATCGTTCCTAGAGGAACTGGGTAATCTGCTTGGGAAAACAATAAAATTGGAGATCACTTTCTCTAATTCTTGTTACATATATGTCACTAGGGTCCTGGTGGATGTATATGTCTATGGGAATCAATGGAAATAGAGATGGCCAGTCTTGTGCATGTACCAATCTTAGATTACCAGAACATCCATTCCATTCCTATAGGTCGCATACTCAAGGAAATTTAACATTGAACTGCTCTTTGCCTTTTTTCAACAAGGTTTGAAAAAATAATGAATGCCCATATGTGGGTGATTATCAGCCGCCTGAAAAAGGTTGCATGCACCTAGATCTGCCTATTTCATTGGGTGTAGAGGAAATTCTAATTTTGGAAGATGGTGCAAAGGATGTATTGAAAATATTGACCCACATTTGGTCGAAGATATACAAGAGAATACATTGGTAGTAGAAGGGACTTTGATCATGATTGATGAGATTAAGGTTTCTCTAGGGATTATTAATACAAGCAAAGTGCAAGAGCAACTACAGAAATTAGAGGATGCAAAAACAATGCCAATGGTGGTTCCTCTTTTTTTTAAGTCTCATTTACATTCTCCTACTCCTACTATTGATTTCAGTGAGAATTTTCTTTGGCCTACTATAGTCAAATTATCACTTCAAAATAATTTGGGGAGAAAGGGGGGAAAACATCCTTTCAAAACCTCCATTACTATATTAGGGATAAATAAAAATCTAGTTACAATGAATTTAGGCTCCAACATTACATCAGGGAATGAGATGGGAACTAATTGTAATGGTTCCACTGACCTTATTGGTGTGAAAGAACAAAGGAGAGGGGGGCATAATGGATTAAGACCCTTCAGTGGGAAAATAAATCAAGGTCTACTTCTATTCGAGCCTTTGGGAACTGAAAATACAAAGGGTGTGATTCATGGGACAATAGATCAGAAGTCATGTATGTGTTAATCCTAGGAAAGAGCTACAATTGAAGTCTTACAAGGGAAAGAAGGTGTTTTGAAAGGGATTCTTAGATAATTTCAACCCAAGTCTAGGGTTCCATGGTTCTATTAATTTCATTAAATATTCAAGGGCTAGGAAGTCAAGCCAAGTGTCTTTCTCTATTCAAATTAGTAGAGAAATAACATCTAGATATCATTTTAATACAAGAAACTATGGGAGTTGGTGATAACCTGATTACTGAACTTAGGAAATTGTTAAAGCACTGGGAATTTTTTGTTATGGAATATTAGGGGATCTATAGTGGTTTAATAATAGGTTGGAATACTCCCTTGATTAATTCCTTATATGTGTGTACAGGCCTTTGTACAAATTTGTGGAGCAAAGGGATGGATAGAACACTACAAATCATTAACTTATACATCCGTTGATAAAAAAATAGTTTGGTTGCATGATCGATCACCTAGCTACATGGATTTATTGATCATTCGAGTATGTTGATTGATCATGGCAGGCCTAATAAATAGTAAACTTCCCCACAAGAGCTTTTGGGCTCATAATAAAAAGAAGAGTAGGGCAATGAGCCTAGAATAGTTCAGTAACAAACATAATAGATACAAGGATGTGTTTTAACACATTCAAATAGGTTGCAATAAAATATTAATACAAATGGAGAGTAAAACTAAATTTTCAATGACAAAAAATAGTTGATGCTTAGCTTTTCCTGCTTTTGCTGAAAGATTTGTTACCACAACCTCCAAGCTTGTTAAGCCCTATGTAGAAAGCACATACAATCTAAAATGTTAAGGAAATTCCCTCTATAGAAGAGAGATGTATGTATAGTAATCTATTTTTGCTGAAGAACATGGAAAACCTGGTAAAACAAATGAACTCAAGCAAGGAGGTTAACTTATCTATTAAAGAGCATCTACTTACAAGTGCAACTGATATGGTGGAATGCCTGAGAACGGATCCTAGTAAAGTAATTTTGCTTAAGTTTTATTTGGGGAACACTGAGGACTCATTGATGTTGAACCAATCCAACAAGTTCCGGGAATTTCTTGGAGGCAATGGTAACTTTTTGCCTTTAATTGATGCTTTGGATGGATGCCATAATGATTCAGTGAATATGAAGGTGCTACAGCTGTTTGTTAATCTTTTAATAGGTGATCCGAGTTATATTAACTTGAAACACACCTTGCAAGAAAAGTTCTTATTGATGAATTCATCTTCTTTGGCTTCATGGCTGGAAAAAATGCTGCTCCTTTGACAGTACCTGCATGCTACAATCCTTAAAATGAGGAGATATCCAGGATACTTGCAGATGCTTCAAAATATCCTGCCTCCTTCAATATGAAAATCCCTCATTGTTTCTGAGAACCTTGGACTGTAACAACAATATGTTGTGTGCTTCCAGGGTGAAGGTTCTCTCCTTTAAAGACCACCTGCAAAGGAGAGTCTTAGCTCAGACCTGCCCAGTGTGAAGGAATTTTTCGAGCTATAGGCTCTGCAATTACCACCCATGCCATCCCCTAAGGTATAAATTAATAAAAAATATCAGTGAAAGGAAACTAACCTCTGTTTGATTGTTGTCAGGAGGGAACCACCCCATCAATACACCCAAATGCATGATTACTGGAATCATTCTAAATAGCAAAGGAGTAGTGACCTAAAAATATTACATACAACTTAGATACTGCACATAAAATGCCAAAAATACCCTTCACAAATTGTTCAAGAAGAAAATAGCAATGTTCATTTTATTACCAGGCTATGCGTAGTTGTTCCCAGCAGCAAGAGATACAATTTTTCCTAGACAAGAAACATAACAAACAAGACATCACTAATGTTTGAAATCTGTTGGAGGCTTAATCCTTATATAAAATGCCATAACCATATTTCCCGTCAAAAGGAAGAGCATAATTTTTTAATGTAACAAAATTTAATCTCTAGGATCTTCCAAAAGAATTAAAGAAATTTTCAGAAAGAGACAATGAATGCTGCATCAATCCCAAAAGAATCATAAGCCACACCGGTGCAACACATGGTAAACGAGAACCATTTTACACAACCAGATTTGCAGAATGTAAGATGGAAATTTTTTCCAAGAATCAAAATGAACTGTTTAGATGAAAAAAAGAGAGTTTCTCTGCATGATGTTCACCAGCATTAAATTTAATAGTAAAAGATGGTAGAGTCTGATCCAATGATTATATTATTATAGAATTACCTTCTATTATGGACTAAAAAAATATTCTGATTTATGAATGAATACAAAAAATGAATTAAAAGCATTTACCAAAATTAACCGTATATATATATTTAGTCCATAGTTGAAAATTAAAAAGGACAATATTCCTCCTATTACTTAACACAAGAAAATTCTAATCAATTTATACAAACTTAATTTCCTTGTTGCTGAATAAAAAATATAGCATCAATATAATAAAATCAAATTGTGCCACGGGACAAAGTGCATGGACATATAAAAACAAAATTATGCTTCAAGCCAATATCTGCAGCAAGTAAAATGAAATATCCACATACCACTGCCAATTATGAGTGCTTAAACAGTTTTCCAATGATCCGTAAATCCCAAACCAAGAGCAAGACTTCAAATCCCATCTTGCTACCCATTCATTCACAACAAAACCAAAATAAAAATAGATCAATCTAAATTCTTTTGCTGTAGATTGATGGTGGTTAAGAGTAGTGATTACGATTTCTAATTGCTACTAAACAATTATCATTAGAGCCGCAGGTAGATTCGTTGTATGTGCTTACCAATAATACATTGAATGGAGAATTGAGACTTTCCCTATGCTAAGCATTCATAGAAAATTCAAACAACATATTAACACACAGAATGGCATCAAGCCTTATCACACATACAACCCTGATCGAGAACAACTCATTTACCCTAGAGAAACCCAAAGGAAAAATCAAACAACGAATGGCTATGCTCAGCCTTTTATTCTAAACAATTGCAGAATTACAACAATGTTTTTCGCTCTCTAGGATATTGAGCAATTTACATAACATAAATTTATTCAGAATTCCCTTGTTATTCTATCGAACAACTGCGTCTAATTCGTTGTGCATGGGTTAATCTGTAGTTTTGGGCTTTGTTAAGGTAGTTGGAAGGTTGGGTGTCCTCGTCCTTATAGTTCCCCTTCTACAGGTCTCTCTCTCCCATTTCATCTTTTTGCTGGCAGTGTTCCCCTTGAGGGCTTTGTTGAGGTAGTTGGAAGGCTGCATGTCCTTGTCCTTGAAGTTTCCCTTCTGCAGTGCTCTCTCTCCCATTTCATCTTTTTGCTGGCAGTGTTCCCCTTGACAGTTTCCTTCTTCTTGTCTTCGTTTATATCTGAGCTTAAATTGGCATCGTAATACCTTGTGGGCGAGCAATGGCTAGTTGAGAATCTGAGACAGCATGGGTCTCTTCATATTAACAACCACAACCTCATACCTCTTAATCATCTCCCATAGCCATGAACTTAACTTACACAACCAAAGAACCCTACTTCCATTGGCACTGCTCAAAATCTTAATTTGTCAATTGCTTTATCTTGATCAGAGTCATAACCATTCGATGTTATTGTGGATCCATTTCAGATAGCACCTCCACACTGGGAGGTTGTTGGATCCCAAAAGATTCCAAGGAAGAAGGATTTGGGAACTTCATTGCCACTTGGTTTCTCTCATATCATCTTGACTTCCTTGGTATTTGTCCTTTAATGCTAATTTTCCATCTCTTCAGCAAATCACTCGATCTTTTAGATGCAGAATTGTATCCTATTCCAATTCTTTAAGTATATGCGTTGCAGAGTATTCTATTGTGGAAATAACCTGAAGGTCTTCTTCTAAATCTAGCATGAAGGCTTGAACAACCTCAAGTACTCAACATTGACCACTAGATTGATATGCATATATAGTGGAAGTCTCAATCAAGAAGCATTCTCATTTACCT
>LPNX010722280.1:253950-269300 GCA_001517045.1 Pseudotsuga menziesii | reverse complement strand
CATATCTTAAGGGCTTCAGTTTCTTGGCTGCCCCTTGCAGGTGTTCCTTCCAAAGATAAAGCCACACCTTGTCTCCTTGTGGTATTCTTTGCATTGATCATATGTTGTCTTGTTTTAGATAGAACCAGTCAGTGTACCCGTCATGAAAAGGGCATGTAGCTTGGTGGTAGAGAAGCCTTCCAATTGGGGATGGACCCAGAGAACAATTGTTAGCATGTCCGGTTTTCAACATGACAGCAAAGCCAGGTGTTGAGGTTAACTGGCAATGGCTAGGAGACTTGAGTCATAATGCTGGAGATAGGCTATAGAAATCCACACCTTCATATAAAATTGGTAAGAGTGCCTGTCATGAAAAAGACAGGTGGATTGCTGTTAGTAGGTGCAAGGCCTGGGTTTGATTCCTAGCCTGTCCAATTTTCAACATGGCATCAGAGCCAGGTGTTGAGATTGATTGGGCATGGCTAAGGAGGCTTGAGCCAAATTTTGGCCCGCAGTGGTTGATGAACAGCCTACCAATTAGGGATAGGTCCGGGAATCAATTGCTAGCATATCCAGTTTTCAACATGGCAGCAAAACCAGGTATTGAGGATACTAGATCACAAAACTGTAAAAAACTTCATTGGAAACAAACAAGTCAGGGAGATCATGAAGGAGATGGGGTTGTAGACTTAACTTCTATTGCTTTGTCCGATAACCTTCGCTCAGAGCATTTTGCCTTAATTGTTAAGCGCAGGAAGGAGAATCAACTAAATGTTATATTTCCACAGGCAGGTCACTGGCTAGAGGATCTAATAGCTATCGCAAGTTTTTTGCATGCATAAGGTTTAAAAACAAGGCCCAGGGGGGAAAATTCATGGCCAACTACTAGCAAGGATGGGCTGGGAGTAAATGATGCAGAATCTCATTTCCATCATGTAAATTTAAATTCCTCAAACATTATTGACAAGTAACAATTTGCATAATACGACAACGTAATCTATCTGCCACATTAAAATCATCCAACATGCTCACCAAGATGTTTTGGGATATGTAACAGTGCTGAATGTCCCAATCGCTCTTTCATAATCAATCTTTGCCTTTAGCATAACAAACAAATAGAGTTTCTTAACTTGACCTGTTTTAATGTATTTGTAAGAAATAAATGTATCATAGAAAAATTCAATAAATAAATTTGATACTAGAACAAATTGCTGCCTTTAAGTAGGCCAAAGGTAATTGCAAATAATTTCCAGGAGAATCGAACTTGAATACCATGCTCTTGACAATAATAAACAGAATGAATATGGGGCTTCTAGCTGCAGAACTGCCTTCAAATAAGAAATTACACTAAATCAATTGATCGGAATGCATCATCCATTTAAATCATACAAATTGGGTGAATTGTTGTTTATTAATGACACTGAAATAAGATCCATGGGTTAATCCATGAACCAGAAGGGCATGCAGTTTTAATACCTTGTGCACTATACTAATCTGCAAAACAGCAGAGGTTACAGGTTACAAATGACACATACAAATACTCTAGAGGAAAACATCTCTCACAAATACAAAAGCCTTTCTCCACAAATTCCTGAATCTCAAGTATTCTGAGAATATTGACCAAAATTTCGTTGCATCAGTCTAACTAATCTCCAAGGAAACAACCATTTTACACCATCATATGTTGTAGATTGGGTCTGGCACACAACTGATGTTTTCATACACGGCCTTGAAAGACAGATGGACAAACCAAACATCATCCAAAATTTCTATGGCCAAGATTTGTGATAGTCATGATTGACAAGATGGAAGAGTTATACCACCACAACACAAAGCAATTATGATATACAGGAGTACAACAATCAAGCAAGCCAATGAAGCCCTGGAACATTCAATGTAGGAAAAAAATTTTAATTTAGCCCTAAGATAAGACTGTAACTGCAAATTCTATAAACCGCTAATTAGAATGCACCAAGAAACTATACATCCAATATACAGAATGGAAGGATGAAAAGAATATCACTTACAAAAGTTTTGCATTCTTCATCCAAAGTGCTTGCCGAAGTCGCCTGGACTGCTTCAGCTTATGCACAATTATTGAGACTGCAACAACCCAGTTGATACTAATGCTATGGAAACAGTCTATTTGAAGCCATTGTAGTTAAGCATTATAGATGAGGCCATTAAATCAATTGTTTGGTAAACATAATTTTGCTGCACTTGTTCTTGCAAGTCTACTTAGGGTGGTAAAAAGGGAAATTGTTTCATGTATATAAATCAGTGTTGCAATATCTTCAATTTGCCCGATTTTTCCAAGTTTTCAGGGTTAAGTTTATGCTTGTCAATATTTCCGATAAGTTTCTTTGCAGACACTCGACCATAGATTCCCTGAAACAATATTTGCAACATTAATATAAATATATTTCAAGAAAGTTTGCGGAAGCTGTAGGTGAAATAATATTTGCAACATTAATATAAATATATTTCAAGAAATTTTGTGGAAGTTGTAGGTGCAACATTATTTTAAGAATTTTTGATGATCATATGTCTTCAATGTAACTTAAAGTAGGTTTCCTGATTGTTCATCCTTACATTTTGAAATAAAATGATATCTAATAGTGCCTTCAAGGAAAAACATATCTCTTTATCGCAATCAAGTAAATTAGTATGGCTTCAATCCAAAAAGATGCAAAATGATGACCATGAGATCGGGGAAGCATAAAGCATGAATTGGATGTTTCTGTTCTAACTTCTAACTACTGCAATTTCTTGCTAAGAGCACAGGATAGTTTGCATAACGATCAACCTTATATAGAATGTTGCCACAAAAGGTTACAATTAATAAGATCCTTCAAGTATAGAAACAGACAAGCAAAGGCTATGGAAAATCATTCAGTCAACAATTTCCACAAACTTACAAATAAAATCTAATTAGAGTTGCATCATAGTAATGATCAAAACAGTCATATATTGATTTCTACACACAAGATATGAATCTATTATCTAGATACAGAATACAAATGTCTCCTTCCAAACCAATCTGATGTGAGACAGCCAAATCTCCAACTGATACGCATTTGAACAAATGTTACCATTTTTCACTGTTGACTACACTCCTGAATAGAAGCACTTCACTTGAATTCTTAAACTACCATATTTTTTAGTTATTTTTTCCAAATTCAATTAGAAAAATACTAAACCCAATGTCAGATTCCCAACATATCGGGTCACTTCTAGCAAAGAAATCTATTATAGAGCTTTTCACTAAAAATTTCAATAGCATTAACAAATATTTCCATTTACCAAACAGCCTCAGTGGCAAACTTGAAGGAACCCAAGGGATAAATTCATAAAGAGAAGAAAGGAAGCACTTGCCTCATTCATTTCCCCCCTAACACGGGTTAAGGTGTCTGCATTGGGGTTGCTAGAGAAAGATTCCATCTGCTGATGAAGAACTCTAGAAAAGTCATCATTCATTGCATAAGCAAGTGCATTGTGAGCCACTCGGCCATATGTCTTCATAAATCTCATTTGAATATCCTCTAAATATGCAAATGGAATTCATCCTGCATGCAAGCCACTGTTAGGAAGAAAGAATCAAACAATAACACAGGAAGAGGCCTGAATATGACAAATGCATTCTCAAACTATTAAGAATGTAAAAATGTAGCAATCCCAAACACAACACTAAGTGTAAAAGAATTATAGGATATGTATGTATGTATAGGGCACTAAGGCCGAGGGAGAACACCACATAAAGTTAAAAGGGCATATGGCCACCTGGCCTGCAGAGGTCAGGCCAAATCTTCAAGCAATCATGAGAGCAGACTCTGTGATGGAACTGAAGTCTTGCAGCGGTGTCGAATCAAAATACTTATATCATGTACCCACATGTCAAAGAATGGATCAACAGGAAGTTCAAAATGTAGCAACGCCAACATCATCATGTGTTAGAGGTGTCAAAAAAGGTGTAAGTTGATGGTTGAGAGCAGTAAAAGAAATGATACATCCCTGTCATTCTATTGATGATATTTCAGCATCTGTTAGTTGTTCTGTTATAAGCAGTAAACTTGTAGCACAAGCGATGCCTAATGAGCACGTTGTTTATTTTGAAAAAATTCTCAGAGGGTTGGGTTGTTATGATTTGCAATTGAAATGAGAAATTTGATTTTAACACACAACATAAGCATTGAAGCCGTAGGTGGTTGCATTTAGGGGTTAATTCACTAAGCAAGCATAGCAAAGTCTTTGTGCGGGAGATGTTCATATTCTTAATTCTAAGAATCAATTTTGAACAAAATAATTTCATTTACACAGAAGAGTGACTCTGATGTCATAGGTGGACCAATAAAAAGGGCTAATTCACAGTCTGCCTAGCCTGGTTTTCTAATCCACGTACTCTCTCTTGAGGATTGTAAGAAAATCATAAGCTGCTTGAAAATTCACAGGTGGTTATTCTAGACCTCCCAAAGCATAGTAAAAATAAAGATGTCTAATAAGCATTGTGTTATTTTCGAGCCCTGATATTCGCCAACTCAAATTCGGCATCAAAACACTTAACAGACACACACAAAGGCACATACATTCCAAAACCCAAATTTGTAATAATGAAAAGGTAACTGGATAATACCTCTACCATCTCAACAACCCCACTCTCGTCGAACATTTTGGCAAGCCCTTCACTGTCAATGTCAAAGGGGATATTACCCACATATAGTTTACTGCCCTCAGGAAGAGGAGGATAGTCCTGGTCTTCAACTGTCTCTTGCTCTGCTTTTCTCTCTGTACCAATTGCTACATCTGATTCTTCCTCCTGAACCACTTGAATTCCCCCCAATTGCTCTTCCGATTCTTTTCCTTCTAAAACTCCTAGGGCTCCTCCACTTCTTCTTCTACTTGCACCAAAGGAATATCCTGTGCCTCCTCTACCACTTCTGCTGCCACTGGTGAATCCTGTGCCAATGATCTAATTCTTAGGACCCGCCTCCTGCCCAAAATAGGGGTCAAACAAGAAATCCCATGGCGGGCATGGGATATCCCTGAATTACAAGGGGCAGTCGTTGGCAAGGCCATCATAGGAAGCCTTGAACAAGGAGGCTTCAGACATGCTGAACCTCCTCCTAAAGTTGTTACTGCTGTTACTTCTAATGAAGGTAGCACTTGGGTAGTCGCCATTGAAAAGCATGAAGCTTCCATCTTCACAAAAACCTCAAAAAAACCTGCCCTAAAACCTTGCAAAATTCTAAAACTGCAAAAGGATCCTATAACTTCATTGGATAGTGTCTAATTCTTCATCAATTTCACTTTTACCTAAAAACTTCAAAACGAAAAATCAATAGACCATTGGGGCTTTTGGTTGTTTTTTAATAAATTTTAATTTGTTTAGTGGAAACTATGATCCACCAATTGACAGCTTATTAACGTGCATTAAGCACATCATTAATATGTGATAAACCCACATAATTTAGCAAAGCCACGTGGATTTTTTAACAAAACCCCGTGACGTGGATGAGTACACATTGTCTCACGTGCACTAAAACTCATTCATCTTTTGTCTCGGCCCTCTGCCTGCTACCTTAATATTTGCCACTCATACTTTGCTAGATTTATAGTTACATATAAAAAACATTAATAGTTGTAATTATCACTTTCACAATATATTGAAGAGTGAAGAGGTAAGTTTTGTATTTTTTTACATGAATTTAAATTTTAATAAGATATTAGGTTTTTGTGATATGGTTAGAAGATATTTTTTGTTTTTTTTTTAAAGATTTTTTTGGATGTGTCATTTGGTTTTTACTAATTATAATGTCTTTAGATGTCTTGGTCTTTACTTATAAGTTTTTTTTGCTAGCTATTGACTTTTGGTTTTTGACACTAGCTTATGGTTTATAGTGGTATCCACCTATATTTGAATTTGAGTTTCACCTAGGTAATCCTGATTAGTTATCAATTCTCCTAGATCTAAAATAAATAACCTTATGCACTCAAATTTTAAATCGATCTCCTTCAACTGGTTAGCATTTGCATCCTAAAATTAAGGTGTCAAATCTTTGCAACCTAATATTAAGGTGTTTGACCTTTATCATCGAGTGGTTTCTTTCAACTGTCCTTTCTCTAAGGAAGTTAACCTTTGAACCTTAACATTAAGATGCACAAACTTTACTTTCAACCTTCCTTCCTCCAAGTGTGTTAATATTTGTACCCAAGATTAAGGTGCTCAACCTTTACACCCTAAGCTGGTACACGACCTCTATCATAAAGTGGTTACTTTAAATCTTCCATCCTCCATCTAGGTTAACATTTTCACCTTAATAGTAAGAAACAAAACCTTTGTTATAGGGTGGTTAATTTCATCATCAAAGGCGTCGTCGCTTAATTCGTCACTTAAGCGACGCTTATTAACTATCCGTCGCTTAACCGACGGTTATGAGACTAGCCATCGCTTAAGCGACGCTTATGGCCACATTTTCAAAAAAAAAAATTATCTTTGTGATATTTGGTAGGTTTAAAAAAATAAATCCACGCGCCGTCGGATTTTGGATCGAAATGTAGTAGTGTGACTACAAATCAATGACAATATTTCTTGATCAGGTAACTAAACTAGTAATGTACAACAATAACAAAGTTTGAAAATTTAAAATGTAACTCAAGTACATAAAACAAAGACTCACGGCATCTGTCGAGGGTATAGGTGCCTCTAGTGTCCTCCTCCTTGCAGAGAGTCTCTCTGCAATGCTTCTCTGTGAATAAAAAAAAATATGTCAATAATCTCAAGAATTATCAACATGTACAAGAATGAGAAAGTATTAATCAATTATGTAAAAAATGAACATCTCACTGAAAAAAACAATTTCTAGGGGAAGAGGTTGGGACTCTTTAGTAGTAAGAGGAGTCGTAAGTTGAACATCAACCTCAGTTGCATGCACTAATGGACTAACATGTGGCTAAATTCACCAAATGATAAAATAGTTAGACATCATGCATGTCCATAAACAATACACATGAACTGTACAATTACAAATATTCAAGTACATGTAACTCAGTGTGACGTATCCCTATTGTATATGCAACATTGACCGCAGCATCAACAAACCCACTAAGGTTTGACACAGATGACTCTACATCCTGATGTTGTAAACATGAGAAAATAACATTAATAAAAACTAGTTGTGAAGTGAATTCAAAGCTAACCAATAACTGCCATTGGAAGTGTTTACATTACCATGAGATGAGTAGGTTGATCCTCATGCACACCCGTTATTTTCATGGAAGAGGGTCGTCTGATGTAGAAAGACCCCTTATCTATGTTTGGACTATGGGGAGATCCAAACCAAAGAGGCGGTGTAGGGATTGGTGATGATGTCTAAAGTCATGAAGTGTTACCATAGTTAGACATGGAGCTGAATTGATGGAATAATATGTACTTAAAAACTAACATGTTGTAATATACTTACCCCTTCCTGGGACATATATCCCCCATGGTAGTGACCACTTCCATAAATTTCTTGCCCCTCTTCAGATGCTATTAGCATATACAAGTTTAAAAATTATAAATATTAGCAATCTATAAAGGAGGGTACATTAAGAAATTTAAATAATTCAAACAAGATTCAGTCATTAGCCATATACTTACATTCTTCAAGTAATCGTAAATTCCACCTTGGAGTATTTCGTTGAGATCAATGTCTCCAACATCATGTTCTAAGTGGGGTTCCTGCAACTTCAAAAATTGTAAATATTAAACAATTTAACAAATTAATCAAGACTAAAACATTCATTAACAAAGTGATATGTATTAACAAAATGAAATTTTTTTAAATATTACCTCAATGGTGGTTGTTTGGGCCTCAAGTACAACAACACTGGGTGCAGTACCACCCCCTGAGAGGCATCAATCTCCTACAAGAGTAAATATTGCATATATTACGAATCTTTTAATATGTTACATACAATACCGAAAAATTAAAAATTGAACAATAATAGAGTTTTAACAATGTCCTTACCTAACCACTAGTCATCGTAGAGGTACGATGTCTTAGTCTAGGACACATAAGAGGGTTGACCACATGATGTGCAGATGTGTAGCTTGCTTGGAGGCACATGGGATGTCATTCTATCCCCACCAATAGATGTTCCTCTACTACTAGAAGTTGGTTGTTGTACCCTAACAAAGGAAGAGGGTGTCGTCTGGTCAATAGTGGTAGTGTGCCGAGAGACCATCTCAACTAGAGTAAAATATGCCTCATGTGTCTTAGAAACCATGTCATGTGTAAGAGGGATGTCTGCCCTCGGTAGCTAGGAATGGTGTGTAGGTATGTATGGATTGGCATCTCTATGCATAGCATTGGGTCAGTGTTGGGGCATCCCCCTACCAACTCCCTAGAATCCCAACATGTCAAAATAGTTCACATGTTTCCCCATCACAAACTTTGCCTACAACTTTCGGAGGGAGTACAACGATACTTCCATGTTGTTGTGTAGGGCAATGTCAAAAACCATGTACCACCTATCCATCCAATGGTCTCTAATAGGTGAAAAGGTACACCACTCAATATAAATACGTGGCTTGGTGATCTCTGGAATGTCATCCATCCCAAACAATCTAAATTCTTGTTATTTTCAGCTTCTTTACCTCATTGTAACTCAACGCATCAACGTATTGTTGTATTTTCTTCTCCCTGTACGATGAAATGCTATACAAAGAATCATTTGATCTTGTGATCGTATCAATAATAGTCGAGAATGTATATGATAAGGAGTGTAGGACCTCATCTCCACCCCTCCAAGCAGAACCAATCTCTCTCAAATGGCCAATAACCCTCAGTATCTCAGCATTATAATCCATTTTTATCCACCGCAATCATAAATACAAATAAAATACTATTAGAAATATAAACACATGATATAATGACATCTCTAAGCATTGAAAAATGTATAACTAATGTACGACAAATAACAACATAAACTAAATCTATTATGTAAATTTAAAAATTGATCTTGAATTTTATAGTAAAGAATAAACATTTAACATTTTAAATTTTAAATTTATGTCATAAATTCAAGTATTAATTCCAATTTCCATATGCATGTGTACATAAAATTTCTTATGTGCATATGTTTATTGCAAATATCCTCTAGCTTATTTTAAGGCTTGGATTATGAAGTTTCATCGAAATTGTGAGGTGTTGACTAACGCCCTTGCATGATCAGCTCCCATATTACAAGCAGAGGCAACGACTAGACCCTAGAATAGGCGGCATAATGTGTTATTGATGAATAAAATCCTAGTATAGGCAATGGTATTGCTAGATATGTAATTATTTGTTGTAGCGTGATGTTTTTGGGACTCCAAAGTCTATTTAGCAGATCTCTGTTTATATGTAACTTAGGCCATGTATGTATTCCACTTGATGTTATTTTAGTTCTATGCCCTTTTTCTATATACCCATGAGAGACTTTAAATGCACAATTGTGTATAGTGGATTTAATGGTTTCAAGGTTTCCACTGGATTATACCATGTATGAAAGTATGTGATTGGCATGTTTAATCAAACACGTCAACCTACCTATGTATCTTCATGTTCGTAGAGCCTATTGTTGAACTTCATTGTCTTGACCTTAACCAAAAAGTATCCTTTAGTCCAGAGTAAATATTTGTTAAAAGCATGGGAAGCTTCTATACCTCATTTTAACACTTGGATTAGGAAGTTTCATCAGAACTATAAGGTGTTTATTGATGTTCTTGGACGACCAACTTCAATATTTTGGATAGTGGCAAGGGATCTACCATGTTTGTTTATGTATTTTAGGAAATATATGAATTCTACTTGATTTTTTTTTAATTGTATGAAAGCTTGCAATATAATTGACAAACTTTTCATATTTTTTAATTTTTGTTTGGAACAATGGTGCTTGCGAATATACATATATGCAAATAGTGAAGTTCGTTTGTTTTTAATGAGTTAATTGGGGTTTTGGTTTACATTGGGCATGTAAATTACTTATGCAAACTTGCAATGTGCTTGACAAAATTTGCATATTTGTGAATTTTGGTATGGATTGCTGGTGAATATGCATATGGAAATAGTGAAATTGATTTGTTTTTTATGAGTTAATTGGGGTTTTGGTTTCCATTGGGCATGTGAATTTTGGGTATGAATTTTGGTAAATAATAAAAAATATTTGATTTTTATGATTAAATTGGGGTTTTGGTTTCCATTTGCCAATTCCATTGGGGTTTTGGTTTCCATTGGCCATAAATTAATTTATTTTGGTTTATTTTTCAAATTATGGCAAATAAACTAATGAATTTAGGAAAAAAATCATGAGAAGAAATGAGGAAAATATGAGAAGAATTGAGGAAAATACATCACAAAGAGGAGGTTGATCCAAAGGTGAAGGTGGATGGCTTTGGCATAGCCAAAACACGTTCTCCCACTTGCGTTATGCTCTGTCCAACTCCAACAGGACTGCGATGTGGTGAAAATGACGGGCTCAGCCCACTTTAAACAAAAAAACAGGTTTTACAAAATGGGAGTGCAATTTTATTTAATAAAATGGAGGTGCAATTTGATTCATTAAAATGGAGGTGCATTTTTCTCTAATATCCTACTTTTCATACCTATTGGAAGACTTGGGACTAGGCTTGTTAGGTTTGGGGTTGCTTGGGATGTTTTCTATATTATGGATCAAGAGTGATTGAGTTCACTCCACCATTGCATCTAAAAGGCTCCTCAACTTTGTGCACTCACCCATAAGCAACTAGATATATAGGAAAAGACAATTCAAATACTTATCTTTGTTTTTTTGGTAGATTCCTTCTTTATCCTTATCTCCTTGAGCATTCTACTAATTTTGGGAACCTGTGTATTGTTTCTTATTGTCACTGGTTTCATTCCTTCTTATCCAAATACTGAAATCGATAAGATTATGATCTTTATATTCACTAGTAGAATTCATATTCCTCATCACTTGAGGAATATTCAATAGTGTGAGCATGATGTCTTTTCTTATTTGACTTCTTCTTGAAGAAACCTCTATTTCTGGGACAATATCTGGAATAGTGTCCCTTATCATCACAAGAGTAGCATCAAATGTTGGAGGGATCTCTTTTGAATTCCTTTTGTCTTATGTGGTGATGGTGGTTCTCCTTCTTTCAATGATTTATTCCAGAGTGAGCTTGTGAGAACTTGATCTACAGTTGCTCATGTATTCTTCTCTCTTATTATGAATAAAAATCCTTCTTATGTGCATTCTTTCCATAGTCTGTTGAAGGAGATCGACTTATTTCTTGCACATAATCCTTGAATGAATGAGTCCCATAATCTTGGGAATCCATTCAAGGTGGTCATAACAATATCACTTTCTCTTTTACTTCTTTGAGAAACCCTTTTGAAGTGGGGCTGCATGGTCACTAAGATATGTATCTTAACATTGTTTAGTTGGTTCCTCAATGTCATCTTTCTATTGATATTATTTCCTTCGTAGAAACTAGTAATTGTAGTGAACATATCCTTGGGAGTCTATAAGGATGATTCATGTGAGATCTAATGGAGGTGGAAACAATCCTCTTGGATTTGACTTGTGTTTTGTCTTCAACTCCCTCAGGATCTGCAACTTCTTCTTTAACGTAGTTCTCCAGGTCATGCTTCTTCAAGTATGAGAAGAACTCTATACTTCCATGCTCAGAGGTTATTAGTTCCTTCTAGCTTGTTCTCAAGCTTGGTATTTTTTTCATCATGACAAAAATTAGAACCTCAAATGGAAATAGAGATGAGAGAACTTACCAATGAGATTGATTTCTTGAGGTCACGCTCTGGTTCATTCCTTGTATGTCACCCCCTGCTCTAATCTCACTGCAATCGGTCCTAACCCACCTGCACACCCATGACTTCCGCTTCAGGGAGGGAGCCAAGCCCTCCCCCCATGCATCATTCTTCGAGCACCTCTAATACTCACGCTGCTATTCCCACCTCAGATAAGCCTCCCTCTATTGAAACCATGCATTCTGACATCGTGAATCCTGCAGTGGATTCGTTGCACCAACCACGGGAAGATTCCAAGGCCCGCAGTCACACATGCATTGGGTTATCTGTCTAAAAACCAAGAATAAACCTACCCCCTCCAGAATCAACGTGTGCATCAAATAAATTAAAAGCTATGCACTCATTTGAAAATTCATGGGAATATGGCCCACCAAGAAAGCATTGCTCCACTGGATCTCTACCAAATGAAATCCCAAGGCCCATTTCGACATTCAGTTGGGGTCAAAATTATTTTTCACCATCATTTTTACCCTGCTTGAAGATAGAGATCGGGTCCTGGAAGGTGGACCGTATTTTTTTAATTATGCAGGACTCTTTCTACACAAATGGGTGGAGCATTTCAACCCAGATATGGAAAAATTCTCATGGGCCCCAGTCTGGGTCAAGCTATACTCCCTCCCTCAGGACTTTTGGGACTAGGAAACCCTAAGGGACACCAAAAATGCACTGGGAGATTTTGTCAAAGTGGCTAACCTCACAAGACAACAAAGGTACACTTGATATTATGCCTATATTTGTGTTTCTATGCATATTGCCAAAACCCTGATAGACTCCATTATCCTAGCTCATGAGGACACAAAATAGGTCCATCCATTAGACTACGAGCACATCACCTTCACATGATGGAAATTCCACAAGCATAGGCATCTCTTCAGGGATTGTCCCAGGAATAAAATCACTACAGATCAGACTCCAAGTACAGATGACGAAGGATTTTATAAAGTTACAAGAAAAGGAATACAAGGATGGAAAATTCCAACTATCATTAAATCCTCCAACCCTGCCACTAGCAAGAGCTTTGGGGTCCTTGACACCCTCACAGAAGAGCCAGAGCAGGAGGCTACAAATCCCTCAAAATCCTCCAAGCATCCCCACCACAGTAACTCTTCAGCAAAGCCAAGCCATCAAGACAAAACCCCTAATGAAAATCCAACCATACCAGATAAGGAAATGGATCAACCCAATACCTCTCTCCTATCATCCCAATAGGTGGATGTTCTCATGGACGAGGAAATGGGAGACATTGAAATAGGAGATCTCGACCTGGTAGGCCTAGAAAATTCTTACAAGAACAATAACCCTCAAACTATTTCTCCCAAGCAGATTGAGATGCTCAAGGAAATCCTGCACACCGCTAAAGCCAACAAAAAACTGGGCATAATCACTGCCAATCCCAAAGATACCAAGAAAGGCACCAAGGAAAGTAAAAAATGAGGAAGGAAAATAGATCTTTAGAGGATAGTCAATTTGGGAACCTTTTTTGTTGAATCAGGGAAATACTCCCAGCTTACTAAATTTTTCCCTCTCAAATCCTCTGTTAATCAATGAAGATAATATCTTGGAATATTAGAGGCATCAATAGTACCAGCAAGTACAGAATGATAAGGAAAAAGATTCAACAAGAGAACCCTACTGATAGGTATAACTCCCGATTCATTTATTTCATAGCCAAAAGCATTTATTTATACAATTCAAATGACTCTTGGGATCACAGATCCGAGAGTCTTTTCATCTTCCTATTATTTACACTAATGTATAATCCTGATGGATTATATTCCAATAATCCCCCCCTTAATCTGAAGGGGTGTTAGTAAGTCCGAGCATGTTTCTGAATCTTTCAAACTTTTCTCATCCAAGCGCTTTGGTGAAGATGTCTGCAACTTGATCATTTGTGGAACAATGTTGAAGATGGAATGTCTTGGCCTCTACATGATGTCGAATCAAATGATACTTTGTGTTGATGTGTTTGGTTCGATCATGGAATCTAGGATTCTTAGCCAGCATGATTGCAGAAGTATTGTCGACCAACAATGGAGTGTATTTCTCTTTTTTTTCTTGCAAATCTTCAAGTATCTTCCTGATCCATATTATTTCTTTCGTTGCTTCAGCTGCAGCCACATATTCGGCTTCTGTTGTTGAATCTACTAGAACTGACTGTTTACGTGATCTCCATGAGACAGCTGCTGATCCAAGACTCATAGTGTATCCGAAAGTTGATACTCCTATCTCCTTATCGCCATCAAAATCTGAGTCTGAGTACCCAATAAGTTTGAAGTCATCCACTTTAGAGTACTTGAGTCCAACGTCTTGAGTCCCCTTCAAGTATCTTAGAACTCTTTTTGCAGCTGACTAGTGTCCTTCACAAGGTTTATGCATGAACCTTGAAAGTATGACAACAACATAAGAAATATCTGGTCTAGTTGTTGTAAGGTAGATAAGGCTTCCTACAAGTTGTTGATACTTGGTAGAATCCTCAAATTCTTTTCCTTCGCTTGATGTGAGCTTCATTTTCTATTCCATTGGAGTAGAGATAGGGTTGCATTCTGTCATGCAAAATTTGTTTAGTAGTTCTCCAACATATTTTTTCTGAGATAGGAATATGTACTTAGGATGTTGAGTGACTTCAATTCCTAAGTAATAGTGGAGATGTCCCATATCTTTCATTTCAAAGATATTTTTCAAATATTTCTTTATGGATGCTATATAGCTCTCATTGTTCCCTGTCATCAAAAGATCATCTATGTAAACCACAAGATACACAACTGATCTTCCTACTTTCTTTATAAACAGTGTTGCATCATCAAGATCAAAATGTTCAAAATTTAACTTCAAAATATGCTCGGTTAACTTTTCATACCATGTGCGAGGCGCTTGTTTTAGGCCATACAAGCATTTGACAAGCTTGCATACCTTTTGTTCTTTTCGTTTCACAACAAAGCCTTTTGGCTGGGACATGAATACATTCTCTTTCAAGTCTCCATTCAAGAAAGCAATCTTCACATCCATTTGATGAACTTTCCACCCTTTCTGAGCAGCTAAAGAGAGTAAGGTACGGATGGTAGCCCATTTTTCTATAGGAGAGAACGTTTCTTCATAGTCAATTCCTTCCTTCTGTGCATAGCCTTTTGCTACAGGCCTCGCTTTGTGCTTGTCAAGTGAGCCATCTAATCTGTATTTGTTCTTGTACACTCACTTCCAGCCAATTGGTTTGGTTCAAACTGGATGGTCAACCAGCTTCCAAGTTCCATTCTTCATGAGTGCATCATACTCATTCTGCATAGCATCTTTCCACTCAACCCGAGTATAAGCTTATTCAAAGGAATTTGGTTCAAAGTTAGCAGATTCATCAAATTCACAATCAAATGATACATCCATGTCATCACCTAAATTATTTGCTTCTCCTCCATGTCTTTTCGAACTTCTCGTTCCCGTCTTTCCAACTTCATCTGGATGGACACTTTCAAGTGTCTTTATGGCCCATTTAGGACTCTTCGGTGATGGTCCTGGTTGATCAGCTAGTGGTGCTTCATCATTGATTTAGAG
>LPNX010722280.1:241744-253724 GCA_001517045.1 Pseudotsuga menziesii | reverse complement strand
TTTATTGTGCTTGCTTTTCTATCAATGCATGAAAGTCTTTGAATGTTTGAAATGCTTCTGATTTTGTCTTTAAACAGTAAATCCAGCACATTCTTGAGTATTCATCAAAAAATGTCATAAAATACTTATTCCCATTTGCTGAAGGAGTTGGCATTGGGCCACATAAATCAGAATGCACTAATTCTAATTTCCTACTTGCTCTGAAATTAGATTCATGGAATGGCAGCTTACTATGTTTCCCTAATATACATGCATCACATTTGTTCTTCTCTTTGGGAATGGTGGGAAAACCAAATACACCATTCTTTCTCAACAAACGAAGACTGTTATAATTTAGATGACCAAATCTTCCATGCCACAATGAACTAGATGACAAATTACCTTCTCCATGCTAAGAGAGGTAGGCATAGTTCTGAACTCTTGCAGATGAAACCTTTAGCTTCAGTAGCTTCCCATCTTCGTATCCAGTCATAATGACTTGGTTGTCAGAGTAATTTCTTATTTATACGATTACATCAAACATGTGGATGGAATGGCCTCGCTGTCGAATCTCCACCAATGACAGCAGGCTTCTCTACAACTCTGGAAGATAAAGAACATTCTTCAACAAGAAATCAAGGAGTCCAGGCATCTTCAGTCGAATGGTGCCCATTCCCTTTGGTTTAAGACTTGACTTATCTGCAAAGTACACTATGCCATTTATTGTTTCATTAAGTTCTTCAAAATAGTCTTTTATAAAAGTCATGTGTGATGTTGCACCAGTATAAAGTATCCAACAATCTTTGTAAGAGGAAAGTGAAGTCATTTCATTAATTCCAAGATTACAATGTGCAACAATATAATGAGCAGAATCAGAAGATTTACTAGCATCTTGGTTTTTATTGTCATCTTTCTTCTAGTTATGTCTGTCTTTGATGGAGTCCCACGAAGCCCAACACTGATCTGATGTGTGCCCAGTCTTTCCACAACACTTGCATTGCAAATCTGATCTTTTGCTAAAGTCGTTTCTGCCCCCTCTGCCTCTAAATTTTCTTCTTCCTCTACCTCTCTCTTTGCCAGAGAGAGAGACACCAAGTACAGATGATATAGATTGCATCTTCTGTGATGAATCTGCAACTAAAAGAAAAAGAAGAAAGAGTAAAGGTGTAGGTCTAAGTCTCTGCCACCTTCCTCAAGCCAATGCCAAAGATAATCAGTCTTCAAAGCGGTCACAGCAAACAGCAACACTCTTCTCCTATACTGGTCACAGTTTCGAGCCTATGAGTGGACTCAAAATGCAGCTACTTTACAATCAAATTATGCAGTTGATTATTGTTTATTCTAGAGTGATATTACATATGAACTTCATTTTAATTACATCAATAACTTGCAGTATAAGTTGTAGCACTCTACAGAGAAGAAATAACTCTGATGGAACAGAAGTTTACAGCAATTCTTCAATCGCAGCAACAAAAGAGTGCTCTCATTTCTCTCAAAGCCAAGATAGCGTGGTTACATATTAGGGTTAGGTATAGCAGTCTTTTGAGCAACTACAGAATTATATTCTTCAATACATAAATGCTTTTCACTCAGAGTGGCGCAGCATATACAATCATTCAGTTCAGCCAAATCTTATAGCATAGACTTCCTCTAAGAGCTAGCAATCCAGTCTTCTCCCCTTAGCTGAATACAGGAGAGCTTCTTGTTCACTCACATTCAGGCCGAGTCTTTACATGTTCCACCAACGGTATTCTAGCTGAGTCTTTACAGTATTCTGGCTGAGTCTTTACACATTCCAGGCTGAATCTTTACACATTCAGGCTAAGATGGAGGAGAGCATCGAACATGGAGGGGGAGGAGGAGTTCGAGCCTCAACTCTAAACTCCAACAATAAAGTCTTCAATGCAGACAACACCAACAATGCAACAATCTTCTCAACTTCCACGGTCCTTGATGGTCTGATACGCAAATTCAATTCGCAGAAGAGGAAACTCTTCACGCAGCAGTTCCTCCACATAGTTGATGAAAGCGTTAGTATCCATGTAGTTGAATAAGGGCGTGAAAAGTTGAGCTAAATGACCAACACTGCAGAGCAAAGTACCACAGCAAAGACGGCCACAAAAGGTTTCAAGAAGTTTGTAAATTTAGTGATTGACAGACCATCTCACTAATCCAATGCTGAGACAAGCTCGTAGTGGGAAGCAGCATGCAAAATACGACTTCAATCTCATTCATGGACTCATATATATTATTGCTTCGTTAAATCAAATACACATAACTCATAAGCCACATCAATACTTCATGCATAAAACTAGGGCAAAATTAGGTTTTATGTAGTCTCCAACGGTCACCAAAGTTTTACCTCCACGCACTTGAGAAAGGGCATGTATTTCACCATCATTCCTCAGCATATCATAGCTTCTTGTCAACAAAGCTAACACGATCAACAACGATTTCCCTCACCAAAGCGTAGGACCTCCATGAGCTTAAAGAGAACAGTCTTCACATTCATGTCAATTTCACCCTTGCAGCACACAACCAGTATGTGTCCTTTCGACAATACACAGCCACGATCTCTTCAATTCATCGCAGATGTGAGGAAGGAGTGACTCACAGCCCTCCAAGATAGACAACAGTCAAGATGCAACTCCAAAAATGTAGGTGGAGGACACCTCAACACCACGCAATTCTCAATTCATAAATTAGGGTTTCACCTTACTCTAGATACAAGGATTGTTCACGCCATTGTGGGGAAGAGAATCAAGGTGTAGAGAAGAGTGCGTTGGTCCTCAACACTGTGGATGGATCTATAGCAATAGAATGAGAGCACGCACAATAACAGAATTGAAGGTAGCCACAAAAAAATGCAGAGAATTGAAGGAGTAACGCCAGGCAAAACATTACACTCCAAAGAGAGCACGATGAGTAGAGGGTAGAGAAAATGAATGAACCAACAGTTTGGAAATGGACAAGAAAGTAAGCACAAAAGGACCGAATGGATACATGAACGTTAGAGTAGCCAGTGCATGCACCAATGCATGCAATCTGCAGACTGAATAAAATAAGTGAGCAGTCTGGCAGCCAGGAGGGGGCAAGATAGAAATGCATCCAGGAGTTATGGCAGGAACCCGCTCTGATACCACTGATAGGTATAACTCCTGATTCATTTATTTCATAGCCAAAAGCATTTATTTATACAATTCAAATGACTCTTGGGATCACAGATCTAAGACTCTTTTCATCTTCCTATTATTTACACTAATGTATAATCCTGACGGATTATATTCCAACAGCTACTATCCTCATGCTACAAGAAACCAAAACTAACAGCTCCAACATTGACTCTCTTATGTCCAAACTTTGGCGAGGCAGCTATTTAATATCCATATACTCTTCTGGAGCCTCTGGGGGGATTACAATCTCTTGGAATCCTGCAGAGGTTACTCTTGACATTTTTTTATCCTTATGCCACACTATCTCTACTTATTTTTACCTCATAACCACCAACATACATGGCCGAATAACCAATGTCTACAGACCTCAGTTGGCTGATCAAAAATTGGTATTTCTTGACTTCATCTAGTGGCTTATTCAGGAGCAGGTCCCTCACATTGACAGTTTTGGCAGTTATTTCAACCTCATCACATCCCTACAAGATAATAGGGGAGGAAATCACAACCTCTTAGAATAAGACAAACTCTTCAAAGAATTCATCAATGGAAATAATCTGATTGATCTCCAAACCAACAATAGCATACACACCTAGAACAATTGTAGGGGAGGAGCTGCCCAGATTGCTTGCAGGCTTGAATGCTTCCTTATCTTAGAACATATAATGCTTATAAATGATGAGGTCCATGCCTCCATCCTCGCTTCAGTGGGCTCTGATCACTGGCCAATTTGTCTAAATTGGCAAGTCAATGATGTCACCAAAATAAAACCCTTCAGGTTTGAGATATTTTGGCTCACTCATCTGGACTTTCATGAGATGATAATAGGCCCACCTAAAGCATCAAATTATCTCCTTAAGCTGCACTAAGGAAACCAATGCTAAGGAACAACATCTCACTATTCATATTGTAGAAAGAACCAAACATGAGGATATTTACTGGAGCTAGAAGGCACGCATCAAATGGCTTCAGGAAGGAGAATGTAACACTTCATTCTTTCACAAATCCACCATTCACCATCACATGCACAGTTGCATCACAAGTCTAAAAATGTTGAAGGCCTCACTCTGGAGAGTCATCAGGACATGGAAATAGAGTTGGTCTCCTACTTTGAGGATATCCTAACTGAAGATGATCAAGACAGGGCTTAGGTCATCTAAGAAGTCATAGCTCACATTCCCAACATGATAACTAAAAACAAAAAAATCATGCTCATTAGGCCAACCATGCTTCAGGAGGTGGAGATGGTGGTAACACAAATGAAGGAAGACAAAGCCCCTAGTCCAGATGGATTTAATGTCAACTTCTTCCACTCTTTTTGGAATCTGCTAAAGTTTGAAGTTTGAATGGTGGAAGAATCATGCATCACACAGATAATCTGTCCAGCTCTTAATGCCACCTTTCTTACTCTCATTCCCAAGGAAAACAAATCCACCATGCCCAACAAGTTTCGACTCATAGCACTCTGCAGTGTGATTTACAAAATTATCATCAAAATCATTTCCAACCACCTAAAACCATTACTACCCTCCCTAATATCAGTGGAGAAAAATGGCTACATTGAAGGACAAAAACTTCTGGATGGGATCATCCTAGCGCATGAAGCTATTCACTCACTCAAAGTCACCAAAAAACTAGGTATGCTTCTCAAACTGGATCTTTCCAAAGCATTTGACAAACTCAATTGGATCTTCATAAAAAAAAAATATGTCATCCTTTGGGTTCCATCCATCCTGGATTCGTTAAGTGACCCAACTTATCACTTCTTCCTTCTCCTCCATAATCTTAAATGGAGTTCTATCCAAACCCTTCAATCCCTCTCAGGGAATCAGACAGGGAGATCCCCTCTCCCCCTTAATTTTCATCCTGATGTCTAAAAGACTTAGACACATGCTCAACCAGCCCAAAAACCTGGGATCTCTCAAGGGCCTCTCATTGCATGATAATACCCCTATTACCCATCAGCAATTTGTGTATGACAAACTTCTTATGGGAAACCCCTCTGTCCAAGAAGCTAAAACTCTCAAGCGAAACCTCACCACCTTCTCTAAAGCCTCTAGTATGATAGCTAATCAATAAAAATATGAAATTTTCTTCTTCAACACTCCCATCCATACTAAGAGAAATATAGCTCACATTCTGGGCTTCAAAATAGCCACCCTACCCTCAAAATACCTTGGTTCCCCGCTCATTAATGCAGCCCTCAATCATTCATCTTAGAGAGATATTCTCACTAAGCTAGAACTTCGTCTATCCCACTGGACCCTTCGCTCTCTCAACATTTCTAGCCACCTTGCCCTCATCAAGTCCATTCTCCAAGCTATGCCTCTTTACCTCTTTTCAGTCTTAGGTGCTCCAAAATGGGTCTTCAAATCCATTTCCATGCTTCAACGTACATTCCTTTAGAACGGGGACAAAAAATCCCATCACTAGGCTCTGGTCAAATGGGATACTGTCTATGGCTCCAAATCAAATGGGGGGCTTGGGCTAAGAGATCCAGAACAAAGCAATGAAACCCTCGGCGTGAAAATTTGGCGGCACTGGGTCACCAAAAACCACAGCCAGTGGGCACCGCTCTAGAACAAAAAATATGCTACAAACTGGTCAACCCAACAACTTGTCAGGTTCTCTGAGAATACTATAGGCTTGATCATTTGGAATGCTTCCAACTCTCAAAGACTAATAATACAACAGCACTGTTTCTGGAAAAAGATTGGACTAAATCTTGGAATCAGCTCCCCTCGCTGGAAGCTACCTTCAATCTTCATGACATACTCGACACTCTCTTCGTTCCCTTGTAGGACAAAGTTCACTTTTTTTGGGAATGAAATGGACAGGAGGAATTTCGAAAATGGACTACTAGAGACATATGGCATCGACGACAGCAACCACTCTTCTCAGAAGAGATTTGGGAGGAACTTCAGTAATGATTCATCATATGTAGAAATGGTAATGAAATCCTTTGATGGGGATACAAACCTAAAGGCATGTTCTCCACCAAATAATCTTATCAACTCATCAACACCCACAATGAGCCATCAAATCCTTACTGGACCAAGATCTGGGATATCAAAACTTGGCCAAAGGTCATTACCTTCCCCTAGCTGGTCCTTCACCGGTGCATTCTCACCTGGGAAAATATAAATAGAAGGGGTTTCACTGGCCCCTCATAGCTCCCACTTTGTAAAATCCATGAGAAAAACATGGAACACATCTTAAAGTAGTGCCCCTTTGCAATCTCACTCTAGACCAACATATCTAGTATATGCAAAAGAATGGACATAATCCCTAATAGTGTTATTGACACCATTAAAAATTGGAACAAGCATCCTTTTCAAAATACCATTCTCAATAGAATCTAGAAGCTCATCCATGGCTTCCTGATATGGGGAATCTAGAAAGAAAGAAACCTCAGGATCTTTGAAGGTAAATTTAACTCGGTGGAAACCCTCTCGATCCAATGTCAATAGCATATTAGGGAAACCATTCTTCTCTCTAACTGGAAAGATTCTAATATTCAAACCCACCCCTAGGAAAAAGACATTCTTTTCCTATGTCTCTCCCACTTTTCCCCTCCTACCACTGTTATCTCTTCACGCATTCCTCACCCCTCCTTTCCAACCTCTTGGTCCACTCTTCCCCCAGGTTTCTTCAAGATAAATTTTGATGGGGCGTCCAAAGGTAATCCTAGCCTAGCAAGTTTCGATGGAGTCTTCAGAACTTATATAGGGCTAGAAATAAACAATGTGGCCAAGCTAAATGGCCTCCTTCAGGGCATCAAAATTGCCTCCACCCATGCACCTTTTCTGCTAGTGGTTGAGAGAGACTCAACATTAATCCTCAATCTTGCTATCAAGCTCCAAAATGGGATGAGTAGCTCCAAAATATCCTCTAGTTGGAGATTGGACTATGATCTTCAACAACTCACTGAGCTCCTATCACAACCTCTCACTATCAACTTCCAACACATTGGAAGAGAATCTAATTCAATGGGGGATAAGATGGAAAACTAAGGTGTTCGCTCATCTACGTTCCTGCACCATTGTACCCTGACTGATATTCCATATGATGACCTAAGGAAATAATGTGAGCTCATAGATTCTAAAGATCTATCCCCGGATGCGGGTATCAACCAAGCCCATGTGGATAGGGCAGAGGCTAACAAGGCTTCCCCCACCCAAGTGTGATCTCACCCCCACATCCATCAATGTGTGCCTTCAATTCAAAGGGATATGTGGATGCATATTAGCATGACAAAAGGGACTAGGATTTCCTTTCAAAGCATTATTGCTATTAATCGCCCTCTTGGTGGCCATAACTCACACCAACATCACTCAATATGGGTGATGTTGGGTGTTGGGCTGCTGCACTTGAACCCTTCTCCGTGCTCTATTATCATTCTCCTCTGCTTTGGACCATCACCCCAGTGCTCATCTATGGTTTATCATCACCCTGCTCCACTCTCATTTTATCATGACCTTGTTCCCCTCTCAGTTGCACTCAAGCTATACCGAAAAGACAAATAGGTACCCCCCGTAGATGGTTATAGCACTTAGGATTACCACCATATACCTCTCTCAGCTCAAGCCAGTGACAACAACTTCAATTTGGAGATTCCAAAAGAAGTGCGGAAAAATTTTAATGATTGGGAAGATGAACTATTCAAAGCTTTTAGTGCAACTAAAATAACGATGGAGCATAGATAGAATTACTATATTTTTAATAACCTTCTCACTCGGTTGGTACTTAGGTTCAATCCTCTGGTTCCTGCCCCCTCAGAGCCTCTAGTTGACCCCCCATCGGCTACCCAATATGTTTCACCACCTATTCCACCACGGTCCTCTATTGACCCTATCACCACCCCTATTCCTTCACCCAGATCCATCCCCCCTCTGTAATGCTGACCCTACACTCTCTCATTGTGCAAATTTTCATCCAACCCAGTCGTTACCAAGAATACTGCTTTGCTCCCCACCAAATCACCTCTTGCAGGTACAATGGAAGAAGAACAAATCTCTAGTGATGAAGAAATGGCGACGTCCAGCGAAAATTTGGAGGCCAAGTCAGGCGATCCTGCTCAGCTGGCCTCACCAGGTTACAACTGCCCTATCATGGAGGAACCATTCTTCAAACTATGAACCAATTTCTCCATAGCTACGTGTTAGTCTGCATGCAAGCACCAAGGTTTATGAACAAGCTCCACCTAAGCCATGTGTTGTTCAACATGATACTATTAGGTTTTTTGTTTACTTCACTGTTAACTTGTTGGCTCTTTGTCTGGTCCCTCCAAGAACTAAGGAGGTTTCTATTTATGCTTATTTGGATGGCCTTTTTTCCCTCTTGGAGGGAGGATTTTGTGGACCTATTTTCCCTCCTGGAGGGAGGGCCCATACTTATCTTGAAACTCTATACCTGCTCAACATGAGCAGGTCTTCTTGTAAACTTATATGTACCACTATTTTCTTTTTTTAATAGATTAGATCTCAACTTACAAAAAAATGAGATTTCTTTCTTGAAATTTTTTCTAGAATACTGCTTCTAGTGGACCTAGGGTTTGACAGAGAAACCCTAATTTTTCAACTAAGGTATATTTAACATCTGATTGGATAGAAATATGTTCCTTCTCAAGATGAGATGAGCAACCTACTCTTTTTCTCACAAACGTGAACACAACTACGAAATATATGATGCCCTATTTTTTTCCCTAGCAGTAGTGTTAGGTCAAAAATTGAAAATCCACATAACGAGAAAAATATTTAATAGAAATATGTTCCCTCCTAGGTTGATTTTGATGGTCCTCCTTTTTAAACTGATTGGTGGAGGGAAGTACCCAAAACATAAATCCCTAGTTTTTCTGTAGTTTCTTCTGCATAATTGATTGAACTTGTTTCTATTATAGATATGACGTTTCTACTCCTCAAGGTTTGAAACTTTGTCCTGCAATAGCCTAGTCTGAGTAGAATATTTTTCACCAAGTGGGACTTATGTAAAGCTTCCCAAGGTGACTTATTGTGGGATTGTTCAACGTAGAAAACTTTTATGGACTTCCATGTGTCATTGTTTCAACTTCAGGGTATAAAACACTTACCATAGAAACTCAAGTCTGTACCCTATATTTAACATCTTGCGAAATTTCATTTGGACCTTCCTATCCCTATATATAGTGATTATCTCTAGGTCACTTTTATAAGGATTAATTATGGGAGAGGATGGAACCCTAAGTTGGAGGAATCATGTCGCCTAGATTATATCGAATCTGAGGCTAAATTTTTTAAAAAGGGTACAAAAATATTTCATAGTTGTCATGTCAAAGTTTCAACTTCCTATCCTTCTCCAATATCAAGTTAGAGTGAAAGTACCAATATGATTAGTTTTTGTCTTCTAGGGTTTTCAATCATAAAACCCTAATCTTCAGTAACTGTAGTTGTAGTAATGTTTTGGCTGCACAAAGACTTATTTAAGGGTATCTCTGATACCATGTTAATTTTCAATGGTTATACAATATCGAATACCATCATAACATCATAACCATATACAAAATATCACTGAAAGAAAGACAAGCGCATCCAAAGAAAAGAACACAGAGATTTATCCTCCAAAACCCTCATGTGGAAGAAAACACATCAAGACTTCCTCTATATATATTTACCAAAAGTACAAATAAAAAACATCAAGCAGGTTCTGCTTATCCTAGTATCTCTCTCTCTCTCTCTCTCTCTCTCTCTCTCTCCCCTATACACTATACACAAGTGAATGTGTGTGTCAAATGAGGAACACACATCCTCTATTTATACTCTTTCTTCCACTTTACTTTTTCCCTAACAAGTCAACCCTAACAAACTTAATGGGTCAAATTCACCTAGTAAGACACAAAAAAATATAATTTTATATTCATGTGGGTTCTATTGACCCGAATTACAATGGAGGTTTTACATCATGACTCTATGATGACCAAATACAATAGTAACATCTCGACAAAGGAATAAATCATCTCCGATAGGTTACAACAATAAAATACATTTAGATTATTCTTCAAAGTTACCTTATTTCAACACAGAGGGAAACCTATAAATACCAATACAATAATAGTTCCTTGATAGGATCCTAAGGTATAAAACCATAGAGTGACTGGAACAATATACTAGACTTAGGATCTATAGGTGGGTACAAAGGTGAGTGAGTAATAATGGTACTCAAACTTCCTTTATTCAGAGTATGATGGTAGGGATGACCGAGAATCATATGAAACTAATATGAAGGAGGGGAACATAGTTGAAGGAGGATAATTGCATTGTATATGAATGTAATGGGATGACCTTAGAGGGGAAAATACTGATCACAAAAAAGGGGATCCAAGGGTGACTAATCACGAAATACTCTAAACAAAGGTGGTTGGGAATGATACCACAATGAGGGACTATATGTGAGATGTAGAGAGGATGAGAAGTGTTGGTTTGGAATTATTCATGGCTTAAGGAGCTCGAAGAAGGGATAGAAGGGTGCTCATTGTGGTACTTGTAGAAATTCAGGCCTGCAGTAGATTAATTTCACCCACAACAATTAGCAATTGATCATGCAAAATTATCAACAATGGAGACTGAATATGGAGTTGTAACAAAATTATATTAACTGAGTGTACAATAGCCAACCCTGTAATAACATAGGCTGCTGAATATATAGAATACATTAGCAAATCGAATGCATAAGGAAGCATCCAAATCTAGCATAAAGCAGGCTTACCCAAAATAGGCAAATCCCCCATAGGTGTAAAAAGCTGATCCCAAATCTATCAAGGACCCCACGAATTAGCAAGGGTGCATGGGAAAGATAAAGAGTGGTCAAATGGCAGCTCATACATGCTTTTTCATGGAGGAAAGTGTGGAGGAGGAAGAGGCAACAAAGCTGATTCACCTCACCTAGTCTTGCTTTCCTATGTGCCTTAAAACACTGAAAAAGCAGGGTATAAAGCAGAAAAAGCAGATGGGCGCCTAGGAGGCTAGGAATAAAGAAGATTTGATTCCTAAGGCTTTCCCAAGTGCTCCATGATTCAATAATGGCAAGTTTGACCTCTATGGATAGGAAATTATCAACTTGCACATGGTGGGACTCATGGACTAGGCAAATAAGACAAAACAAATGAATTAATGTCTAAGTGGGTAAATACTATGGGTTGATTATTCTAACACCCCCCCTTAAGCCTGACTTTATGAATAATAAGTCAAAATATAGGGCCTAGCAACAAGGCTTAGTCACCCTTTTACATACTGCAAGTCCATATGAAACAAGAAAAGAGGCAAAACCAACTTGGGAAAATCCTCCCTTAAACATGGACTGTAAAACAAAATTGTAGAATCTTGTCTCCACTCATGCTTTGACAACATGATCAGCAATCCCCAGCAGTGATTTGATATTGCTGAAGGTCTTCTCACAAAATGATTTTGTGAAGATGTCAGCTACTTGTTCTGAAGATGAGCAGAAGAGTAGGTGAATGGTGCCATCATGCACAAGCTCTCTGATGTAGTGCATGTGAATCTCAATGTGTCTGGTTCTCTGCTTCTGAACTGGATAATTACAGATTCGAATGGTACTCTGGTTATCACAGTAGATGGTAGTTGAGTACTCAGGTTCGAAACCACACTCTCCAAGTAAACCCTGCAACCATAAACACTGAGTTGCTGCATTGACAACTCCTCTGTACTCAGCTTCTGTAGATGAGAGTGCAATGGCACTCTATTTCTTGCTTGACCAGCTGATTGGCACTTCTGCAAGCATGAACACATAACCTAAAGTGGACTTCCTGTCAGTGCTATCACCTGCCCAATCATTGTCAT
>LPNX010722280.1:217947-238632 GCA_001517045.1 Pseudotsuga menziesii | reverse complement strand
GGAGGAAGAGGAAACAAAGCTGATTCACCTCACCTAGTCTTGCTTTCCTATGTGCCTTAAAACACTGAAAAAGCAGGGTATAAAGCAGAAAAAGCAGATGGGTGCCTAGGACACCAGGAATAAAGAAGATTTGATTCCTAAGGCTTTCCCAAGTGCTCCATGAGTCAATAATGGCAAGTTTGACCTCTATGGATAGGCAATTATCAACTTGCACATGGTGGGACTCATGGACTAGGCAAATAAGACAAAACAAATGAATTAATGTCTAAGTGGGTAAATAATATGGGTTTATTATTCTAACAGTACTATCTCATGTATTTTTTGGTAATCCCAAGATAGTCAATGCTTGTTGGTGTTTTCACTTTTAGAGAGTCTGAAAACATAAAGAAAAATCCATGAGTGATATTTTTGTAAATTTATTCCTCAAAGCCTGAAAAATCATAAAAGTGTGCAATTGAGAACTCACTTCTAGCCAAAAGGGATAAGGATATTCATTTTTCAAAAATACTCCATCCATCCCAAAAAAGGGGTAACTGTATATCAGATAGACATTCCTTTGCATCCTTTAAAGAGTCTAAAAGGAACAATAACACTCAACAATATTTTCACTTTTTAAGGATAATAAAAGAGCTTAATAAAAACTCCATTTTGGTAGCCCGGAGGAAAGACCAATGAGGGATAATATGAGGAAATATATGTGGCTTCATCTATGTATGTCAAACTATATAGAATCCCTATCTTGAGGGGATATGGATGTCGTGGGAACCAAATACAAGGGGTATTCAAAATTCACCCATGTAAAGGAAGGAACTATTACTGAGCAAGGGAAAATGCAATGGTGGTGGGGCTGAGCCACTTACTCAGACAGAGGGGGAGATGCTACAGGAATAAGGGAAAATGACTAGCTCAATGCATCAACTTTATAGAGGGAGAGGGTTTCCTATATGCCACTTAAAAAATATATACCTATATAGGCGAAAATCACCAAGGAGGAGTGTCATCGTATTGACCTGTATATGTACACAAAACCACTAATACCCAGCATAAATATGCATCTGGAATGTCAATAATATATAAAAATACTGATATGTTTTGGTGCACTCAATGGAACAAAAATTGAGGAAGATCCAAATAAGGATCGATGTAAGTGTCATGACAATGAGAGTCCCCAAAATACAAAAATCGTATGAATTGTGACCTCAATAAATGGTCAAGATCACGCGTGTGAAAAAGTGAGCAAGGTTAAGGTCCTACCCCCTTGCTGTTGAGGTTTTTGATTATGGATCACATATGTGTTGGGGTGAGATATGGTATTATCAAAGTGTTGAGATAGATGTAAAAGGATAGGATCAAACTAAGTGAGCTTGTCCCCTATTCTAGGTTCAAGGTAGTCGATCATGCCTCTTAGTCCATATGCATTGATGGGGTGCAGATTCTCTAATGAAGAGGTATCGACATGACATTGAGAAACTTCTAGAATGGGGGTGTACGATGAGGTAGATATCCATGGTGGAAAGATAAATTCATTATATGATGGTGGGGGATGCCTTTTCCTAGGTTGATTCCCCCATTATCACCAACAAGGATCATGACGATGAGTATGAAGGTTTGGATTTCTAACCCCATTATGTAGGCATGGGATTTCCTCATCAATTTGGAAGGATAAAACATATAGGTTGAAGGGAATCATTTTTGTTGACACACTCATAGTGGTATCGGATGAGGAGGAAATCTCATTAGAGGATGAAATTAAATAAATAGTTTTCATCTCACTTAAATAATTCATTAGGGGATGAACATATTTTTTGACTATGACTTGGGTCTCTATGGAGAGTCTACGTAAGTTAACTAGCAGAGATCAATATTCAGGAAGATGTGGGAAATGGTGAGAGTAGTGGAGATAATGAACATAGATCACAAAAGGGTTTTTTATAGGAATGGATTTTCTTTTAGGTATGATGTTGTCTGCCAAGTGGATGACTATGAAATTCTCCATAGGATCACCATCTAATGTCTACATATGAGTGCGTAAGATGGTAAACTTAGGGAAGTTCTAAGTAGTGTATCTTGTAACATACCACAAAGGACAAGGAAGTGGAGCTCAAGCCAAGGAATTAGCAAGTGGGTTCACATATATAATCTGATTGGTAGTATATTAGGTGGTGTTTGACACGTTTCCCCCTGCCTTATTCTATGTAGGAGGTGGGGGCTTTCTAGGGGATGCATTCGATGTGATTTGATGGGATGTAGGAATCAAGGATGTTGACATGGGGACACTAAAGGGTGGTCATTTGGTAGTATCAATGGGTTTTATCGGTGTCAATAGGGCCAGTGGGGTCAAGGGAGGATTTGGTTATGTGAGGAACCAAACTAGAAACCCCAGGGTTAAACCTAGAAGGTTAATGGTTTCCATGAATGGTGTTCTCACAATTCCTGATGATGAGAACAGAAAGGAGATTTGATGAATGGTCATACCTCCCCATTGGTTTCCACATAACTGATTAGGGATGGGACTCCAGATATGTTTTCATTATGGTTTCTATTGAGGCTTATGTTAATATGATAGTGTATTTGAAGAGAGGGTACAAATATTAGATTACTCTACCATTGTTGGGGGTGACAATAATATTGAAAAAGTGGTGGTAATGGGGGTCTCCCAAAAAATACATGTCCCTACATCGAACTGTGATGTGTTATAAGTGTTGATGATGGCATTGTCCACCATAGCGAGGAATTTTTTTTAGGGTAGTCAATCCCTTCATATCATAATAGGTCAATTAGTCTATTTTGATGACCTTCCCTTCATGAGACAACATCATAAGACAAAAGACCGAGGAGGTGATGTATTTCATGGCATACATGTAACTACTTCCTTGAGGAGGTTGTAATCAAGTTAGGAGTTGACTACTTCGATGTTTACTAGGGAATTCTTGTCAATCAACTTGACAAGGATGCTTAGGAGAAGTATTTAGGGTTGGGAATTATGACCATCGTAGGCGTGTAACACAGTCAAGTACGATTCTAACTTGGGTGACCTAGTATTTTTCTAGACAAAGGTAGACATGAGGCATGTGGATGTGAATTTATAGAATATGCACCAATTGATGACAAGGTTGTGAATCATGACAGGGATCTGGAATGTGATAGATGAGGTAATCCTAGGTTTAGACTAATTCAAATCAAAATCCATTATGCGTGAATCAGTGGGACCAATGGTGCCTAACATTGATAGCAAGGATTTGCATTATGTGGGACAATTCCTTCAAATTTACAAGGTAGACATGGAGGAAAGTGATTGGTCCAAGTTAACAATAAATTTATAATTGGGTGCAACATGGGAATTTTCATTGTTCATGAAACGACACAAAGGAAACACTATAACTTTAGGGTTTAAATCAACAGGGGGTCAATGTAACTACAAGGATGAGTCAACATGGGGGAATTTAATAGTGTTTCTAGTGGAAGGATACTTTGGGGACAGACATTACTGGTTTCATCGAGTTTGTATGTTGATATCAAAAGACAACACCAAAAGGTTTTGGACCCCTGAAACAAGGGGATGACTCAAGGAAGTTGCATAGTTCATTGTAGGTTGGGTTGTCACTACAACTTGAGTGGGAAAAGGGCTATGTAACACTATGGAATGTGGGGTTGGTTGTGGTAAGTTAGGATGCACCTAAGGGGAATTTGTAGCATTTTGGATGTTAGTATCATCCCAAAGATTATGAGCTCTAGATAAGTGTGGACAATGATATGTGTAGTTTTCATAGACATTACAGAAAGAACATGGGTGGTCATTATTTAACTATAGGTTCTTTCCTTACCTGGGTGGATGTTTAGGGTCCTAGTTGGCAAGATTGGATCTATTGTTTCCTACGGGGTTAGGAGTTAGTCCCTACCCTCCATCGCATTGATTGTTTCCATGGTAAGTTAGGATGCACCTAAGGGGAATTCGTAGCATTTTGGATGTTAGTATCATCCCAAAGATTATGAATTCTGGCTAAGTGTGGACAATGATGTGTGTAGTGTTCATAGACATTACAGAAAGAACATGGGTGGTCGTTCTTTAACTATAGGTTCTTTCCTTACCTGGGTGGATGATTAGGGTCCTAGTTGGCAGGATTGGCTCTATTTTTTCCTAGGGGGTTAGGAGTTGGTCCCTATCCTCCATCGCATTGATTGTTTCCATGGTTCCTACCTCATCTCCAATTATTTTTCCCTTATTGTATATTAGTGGCTAGTGGGTGTTGTGTCAACTCTTGCAGGACATAAACTTGACCGTGTGGAATAGGAGGAGCCTAAGGTGGGACTTGTGGTGGAGAGAATGGTGGTGGTATAGGGTAATAAATTTGGTGGATTCCATAGGAAGGTATTTTATAGACAGGGATAGGCACACGAGGATCTAAGTCTGGAGGCACAACAAATAATTGGACTCAACAACTAAGGAAACATGTCTCCATTCATAGAAATACAATCCTGAATTCCAAAAGTAATAAGAAATACAAACAATGGGATTTCCTTGTCCACAAATAAATCCAAAGGATTATAAAAAATCAAAGTCCCCAGACATTCTAAGAAAAGGGTTGGACAAACATTGGTTAAAACCCCATATGAGACAAAACTTGAATGGTGGCCATTAACAATTGGAATAACACCAACTTAAGGGAAATGTGTATTGTGAAAATTTATAGGAAGAGAAAATGTGGAACCCCCATTTCCAATTTAGAACACTTTAGAGGAAAACCTGGAACCACCAAATCAAAAATTGAGGAAATAGATTTAGTTTCAGCTTAAATTGAAATCCTCATCATATAATTAATTGTAAAAAAGGGGTAAAATATTCTCTAGGATACCTTAAAAGGTTGTAGAGTCCTCCCTTGAAACCTAGCTCAGAATGTCCTCAAAAGACCTATGACCCACCAATTCAATCTTTAACCTATGATGGTTGATCTAGGAGGATCTCTAAATGGGTCAATTTTCAAACTCAACACAATGTAGTGGAAAAAACATCAGCACATAGATCTTGTCGAGTTGATTCCAATATCATTACTTTAACTCAAAATTAACTTTGTATGGAAAACTTATTTAAATCTGAAATTCCCGCTAAACAACATTTTTGTGTAGGTTTGGGATAAAAGGAGGATATGTGGCACCACTACAAGGGTGACACATGGAATTAGTACTATATGGGTGCTGACATGGAACCCCCATAAGGAAACACAATCAAGGTTAGGTTGAAATGATAGGTGACATTCCATCCGACTGGGCATTGACCTGGGAACAAGTGGACCAATCTCTAGGCGACAATGTATCACCCTAGAAAAGGTCAAAATTTGTTGGAATTGATCGAAATCCACTCCATAAGAATCAAAATTGCGAACACCTCTATTACGGAAAATAATTCCTTACCAACTATGCAAATGGTGGTGCATATTATACATACGGTAAAATTTTTATTTAAAATTTGAATTCGTGCATAGTTGGAGGAAAGGGGTCTGATTGACTGCGAGAATTGGTGAGTCCATCGAGAACACACATTTATTGGAATATGGTTTAAATGATATATATATATATATTACAACAATCCAACCAAAACAAAGCAATAGAACCCAAAGGGGGAGAGACATGGGGTTTGATCCCGAGTCTCCTAACCTCCATTACAATGACCTACCAGTAGGCCATGAGGGTGATTCTTGGTAATACTTATCCCTCCTATTATTCAATCCCAAAATAGTTTTTCCAAATAGGGAAATACCACATGCCAAGGCCGAGGAAGAGGAGACCATGCAGAGGATGCCAAAGGGGTCAAAGCAAAGCTACACATAGCTCGAGGTGGGTGTGCTTTTCCAGGTTCATACATGGTATGGATCTATATAGTGTAATACCTAGCACATGTCATTTTGAGGGTCATTAGGATTTTTAGAGAGTTGAATTTTTTTTCTACTCCAAACTCTGCAGTATTTTATGTTGATCATCACCATCTGAGCCTTCTAAATGCAGTGGTGTATTCTGTTTTATGTTCTGAACAACCCATTTACATGTCACTTCCATAATTTGTAGTAGAAAACCATTATTTCCATGTAACTTGATATTTTTTCTGATATTTATAAGAAAAAACCTCCCCATTGAAGAGCAGGCCTAGAGATGTAGTCCCATAGGGACAAATTCCATTATCAAGTTAGGTTATTGTGAGTTTTATGGTTCATGTATCTTTTATGTGTTTATTAATTTATGTTCACATTTATTCATTCATGTCTTTTTAACTGAACAATTCAATGATAATTCGTTGACTACAAAGATCCTAATCATGTGGTATCAGAGATAGAATTGGTGACTTTTCGGTTGTGAGTGTGGATTTTAACTAGGGACGAAATCATACAAGGAGGAGGAAAATTGGTGCCTTACAACCCTGAGGTTGGTTGTCTATGATGGAAGAAAAATATGGCAAAGGAAGAAGTCCACACAAATCTTGAAAAATATTTCCACATGTACTTTTATCAGATGGAAGATCAAGTAACACAATTGTTTGCATATTGGTAGCAGAGGGTGACAAAGAATGAGAAAAATGTGAAGAAGGAAAAGGTGGAAGAGGCCACTTTAGTGAATCAAGATTATGGAGAGGAGCCTCTTGAGTCTCCATATCCCTCCTTGAGATTGATTTATTCTTCTTCCTCATCCTCTCACTAGTCTAGTTGTCATTTAAAATGGGATTATAAGAAGTAATTATGAAATATGGATGTGAATTTAAACTTACCAATGTTCAATAGATAATCAAATGTGAAGAAATTGAACAATTTGATCAGGAAAATTGAAGTGTATTGTTGAGTTCAACAGATCGAGGAATAAGAGGTAAAGGTACAGGTATAATATCCTCATTTGTCGAGCACTACTTCCATCTGATCAAGGAGAAAGTTGTACAAAGGAACCAAACAGAATTGCATGTCCCAATTCAAAAATTCCCAATGAAGGCAGAATTTCAGAAAATTTGTCTTAACTAGTCTTGACTATAGGGGATTCGAATGGAACAAGAGGGTCTCAAACTTGGTAGAAACTAATGTGTGGAGTCTTATAAATATTTAATTAACTCTATTATATTTTTATTATAGATCATAAACATATGCAACTTTATTTGGTCATGATGGAAAAAAGTGTAAGATTACTAGCAATCTATGATTCAATTCCCCTTAGGGCGTGGGCAGAAATGGCTCTCCAAATCTTATGCAACAATCCCAAATTGTCAAATGGAGTATGGGGACTATAATTAAACCTATTGGGATGGGGACATGATATTCATATGCACCCAATATTTCTTGTCCTCAAGAAATTCCAAGTTTTTATTCTACAAAATTTGTTCATCTTCCCAAGTGGATTCTTCACTAGGAAAATCCTTCCATTGTACCAAATATTCTTTTATTGTTCTTCTCCATAGCCTTCTCTCCCTTTTTCTCAATATTTTTATGGAATGAGAGAAATTTTTCCTTGATCATCCAAATTTAGCAAACTATATGAAACTGAAATATGCTTCTATATAACATTTTTTAGACAAGAAACATGAAATACATTGTGAATTTTGCTTCGCATGGGAAGATCCAACTGATAGGCCACTACTCCAACTTTTTTAATATTTTTATAGGGACCATAAACCTTGGTTTGAGATTATGTGAACCTTTACCATTTATTATGGTTTTTTTATACAGATGCAACCTCAAATACACCAAGCCATTCACTTGTAATTGTCTCTCCATTCTATGTTGGTCCACATATTGTTTCTGCTGATTTTGAGCAACCTGCAAGTTATATCTCAAAACCTTCAAAATTTCTTAGCTTTATTCAATCCAATCCTTAGCCTTTGGATCTCTAATATCACACAAAATATTTTCAATAAAAGTGGATGCATCATAAACATAAATTGATTTAAAAGGAGACATACGAATGGACATATGTAAAGTAGTATTGTAACAATACTCACCTAAATGCAACTATTTTATCCATGCTTTTTGCTTCCCACTAACATAGTTCCTCAAGTATCCTTACAACCATTGATTCACCCTCTCTTTTTGGCCATCATTGTTTGGATGATATCTTGATGTCAAATTTTTCCCCACCATTTTGAACATTTCTTTCCAAAATGAACTCAAAAATATGTTATCTTTGTCACTAACAATGCTCTTAGGAAGCCCATGCAATCTGAAAAATTCCTTCAAAAATAGTTCAGCCACTTGTGCAGCAGTTAAAGTGGTAGTAAAAACAAATAAATGATCAAATTTAGTGAGTCTATCCACAACCACAAATATGCAATCCTTACCAAATATTTTGGGAAAACCAGTGGACAAGTCTATGGAAATGCCCTCCCACTTTTGTAGTAGAATAGGAAAGGATGTAAGAGAACATCTGGTTGAGTGTGTTTCACTTTATTTTTCTGACATGTGGGTAATTCATTAACATAATTTATAATTTGATCCTTCAACCATTTCCATGAGAATATTTCCCTCAATATTTGGTATGTTCTGAATAAAAGAGAAACCGGGGTGACCTGCTAGAGGAGAATCGTGAGATTTCTTTAAAATTTCCTCCTTCAAACTCAAATTAGGGACCAAATAGATTCTATATCTGTAGTAGATGATTAGTTCTATCACCTCATACCTATCTTCATGGTTATTTCCATAAAAAAATTCACAAGAAAATTTATTCTTGGCATGCTCTACCTCTAATTTGGTTTTCCAATTTTCTTCTACATCTATTAGAGAAATATAAGGTCTTCTAGATAAGGCATCAAATACCACATTATTTTTATCCTTCACATATTTAATATCAAATTCAAATTCTTGAATCTTACTCACCCACTTTTGTTTCCTTTCATTTATATCCTTTTGAGTGAGGAAGTACCTTAATCTCTTATGGTCAGTTTTGACCACAAATTTGTTTCCCACCAAGTATTGCCTAAACTTGATCAAAGCATGCATGATAGCTAGAATTTATTTATCATAAATGGATAAAATATTCTCATTTGGTTGTATATTCCTACTATAATAATATAATGGGTTTTGTGCTTGTTTTAGGACTACTCCAATTGCTTCTACGGATGCATCACATTCCAAGACAAATGGTTTAGAAAAATCAAGAAAGGTTAGAATAGGACAGTTTCTTATTACCTCCTTCATTCTTTGGAAATATTTTTCATTCCCTTCATTCCATTGGAAACAATATTTCTTTGTCAAATAAATGAGAGGTTAAGTGATTTGGGAGAACCCCTTCACCAAATTTCTATAGTAGGTGCAAATTCCAATGAATCCTCCTAATTCAGTGAGACTTTTGGGACAAGGCCACTCTAAATTGGCTCTTATTTTCTCCATATCCACTTTCACACCATGTTGACCAATGATTTTTCCAACATACAAGAGCTCTGTCAAACCAAACTCACATTTTGAAAGATTATAAAACAAAGATTGATCATGCAAAATTTTTAATACCTCTTCTAGATGATGAAAATGTTCCTTCCAAGTTTTACTGTAAATAAGAATTCCATCAAAGAAAAATAGTACAAAATTACGAAGTTGCTTGTGGAATATATTGTTCATACATTATTGGAATGCGGAAGGTGTTTTTATTAAGAAAAAAGGTAGGGAAACAAGCTCATAGTGACCATATTAGTATCTGAAATTAGTCTTTGGTATGTCTTCTTCTCTCATTCAAATTTGATGATAACCAGATCTAAGGTCAATCTTTGAGAAGAACTTGGCCCCATGGAGCTCATCCATGAGATCATAAATACTTGGGATGGGGTATATATTATTTATTTTCTTCTTATTTAATGCTCTAAAATAAATGCGCATTCTCAAGGTTCCATCTGTAATGTCCCTTTTTTCAAATTTTATTAAATGACCAGGGATGATTTTAAGGAACCATACTTATTTAAAAGTGTATAAATGTTGGCGAATATTACCAAATATTAAAATTCCAACTATAAAATGATTGGCGATATTTTTCAAAAAATATTTTAATTTCCAAGGATTTTATATCATTTATATAATAATTTGGCGATTTTTAGGGTGAAAAATTTTTACCCCATCAAAATTGGGCAAAACAGGGCTTCAAAAAATGCAAAATGGCGAATCTTTTTTGGGAGAAAAACATGGAAAAATAGCCCACTGGGCTAAAATTCGCCCCTAAAATTATCCCTGTAAATGACCAATTTTTTCACAATTTCCCCAATTTTGACCTTAACTAGTTTTGATGTCTAGTCCTCCAAATTCACCTAAATGCTTCCAAATTTTATTTGAAGGTACATGAATGATAATATAACTTAAATATGATTCTAATTTATGCTTTTTGACCTCCCAATTACTTTTACAAACTTTTTTAATGTTCTGTATAAAGTAGGAGTCTTTACTAGCAAATTGGGGCTCCAATTCCCCCTAGGTAATTTGCCGGAAATAGCTTCACAAATGATCCCAAAGCCACTTTAATTTATGAAAAGAGACTTGGTATGTGTAAGGGAAATTTTCAAATTCTGATATGCATCATGTTTCAGTTTATACATATTTTTATAACTCTTTCCAAAACAACTCCCAAGTCACAATTTCGACCCTTGGGGAAAATGCTCCAAATCTTCTCCCAATGCAATAAAAATGAGTAAAATGGATTCCAATGCTTAAGTAATTAACATGAGACTTGAAATAAAAATTAATTACATTCCATCCATCATAAATTTATTAGATATACATTCCTCCATTCTAAATAATAAGCATTACCATGGCATATATCAAAATAGAGTGGAAATGGTCATTGTTTGCTCATCAAAAGTCATTTTGGCATACAAATTTTGGGAATTTAGACTTGAAATTTTTTGAGAATAAATAAAATATAATAATTAACTGATTACAATAATAAATGGAGAATTAAATTCTCTCCAAATTTGAAATCATCAACATTGCAATGGTTCAAAACAAGATAGTGGGGAAATGACATTATTTCTTCATTGCTCAACATTTTTACATGAATTATTTTGGGTATTTGGACCTGAGAGTATTACGAACATGAAATAAATACCATATAAATCATAAAATAATACAATTATAATTATAATATTCCCCAAAGATATCAATATCTCACCCAAAGCGCAATCTCTCCATTTGCATGAATATGGTGTGAAAACTGGAAATAGTTGAGAGAGAGTGCTGCAATAGAATAATCCACATGATTTCCTATATATTACACCTGAAAATAAAACTCCATTAAATATCCATTAAAAACCTGAGTGTAATTTCCAAACACCAACTAGGATGGGAATCTTTCACCCTCGAAATTGGCTTAAGCAAGAAAACTAGTCATCCACTAGCTCTCACAATTCACAAATGACAATTTCACAAATGAGAAAAAGCTTCTTATCATGGCTGATCCTTGTATTTTATAAACATTATTTGTATTCTAAGTTTCCAAATCCATCCATAAACCAAATCCAAGTCGAATTGGTGTGGTTTCTCATCCTATGCCATGTGGCCTCTCTCTTCACCTTCTCTCTTCTCCCAAATTTGAGTAGGAGCCTCTTTTCCTTCTCCAAATCTGAAATTTGACCTATAAGATGCTCTATTAAGTATTTACATGTCATTATTTCAATATTTCATCCTTAATATCTTAATTGTGTCATAACTTTCATAGAATATCCATCATTGGTGTCATAGATGTCATAAATGTAAGATGAATCTAACCAAGTGTCCATGAAACTCCCATTTGTCTCTTCCTCTCCCATTTAAGTTACAATACATACTAAATTATACCTATTAATTATATGTACAATTATATTAACCTCATAATCCATACCAAAACATTAGGATTCCCATAGATTCAAAATTACAAGAGGAGGATGCCATTTAACATAGGAAATCTAGCTTCAGTGGGCCCCATAGTCTCCATGTGTCTCCATTCTCCATAGCCATTTCATTTTTATCCTGTATTTATTTAATAAGCTACATTATTAAATATGTATCCCCTTCTAATGTCTAAATATAATTTATTATCCTCCTTATTCCAAATCTCAAAGCTTCCACCCCCAACCTAGGAAACTAGTGATTTTCCTCCTTGGCAATTATTTGACTTTTAGCATCCATTTGACAAATTTCATGAATATGGAAAATGTGACTAGGAAATTGTGACCCAATGCAAAATTTGGGACATTGCAAATCCTCCCTTCCCAATATTTCTTGTCCTCAAGCAATTTCAAACATGGTTGTTGAAGAACCTGCTTCATGTATGATTCTTTGAAGTTGCCACTGAGCTTCCCACCTTGATTCTTTGAGATACCATGAATATTTCAGAGAGGAACCACCATGCTTTCTATTGCACTACTCTGATTAATATCACATTATTTAGTGGAGAATCCATATCCCATACTACTAGTTTCCCAAACTATTTTAAATCAATGGGACTGAAAACTATACCAGGGTCCCATTGCTTGCATTGCACTCCAATAATTAAGAGTGCTCTCCAACCCATACCATTTGGAAAGAGAATTCCTGGATCCCATTTTCTTGTATGCATTCTTCAAAACATCATGAGTGCATAATATATATCATCAAAGTATATAACAACATAATAATAATGTTCATCAAGGAGGTGCCTCACCAAGAAATCATGAAAGTGCTTATACCTCCCAGTGAGTAGACTACCATTTGACAAGTAAATACATGCTTCAAGTGACCAATCAAATTTTCTCCAATGACATAGGTGAGGATCCCCTATCCTATAATTCTGCTCTAAAAGAATGTAATATGCATGAAAATAATAATGAGCCATTTTTTCCTTCATTCAAGAAGTGAATGAAGAACCTCCAGCAAAATATGAACCAAATAAGGAGCAAATAAAACATGAAGACTTCAAGTGTCTCAAAGAAGTATCATCAATACACCCATGAATATGTATATCATCATGTAACATCAGAGGATGTTGCTGCCAATAATTATTTTCTTCAATCATATAACTGTTCACCCAAGTTTGGGATGAAGTTCCTCCAACTTCAAATAGAGTAGGAAAGGAGCAAGGAAAATCATGAGTCTCCAAGTGACTCAAGTGAACATCATAGGTGCACCCATGTAGATGTGTATAATCATAATGTAAATAAGGATGCTACTGAAAATGTAAATAATAATGTGCTCCAACCATGTCATCATAAAAATTCAATCTAGGAGTTCCATACTCCTCATGTGGCACCATCAAAAAGAACCATTTCACCCATACTTCATTAGGATGAATGCTGAAAAATTTGTAAGTGGAGGATGTAGGAGAAAGAACCAACTCACCCACATGATCAGTAAGTGAAAATTTTTCATAATGTGAAGTACCCATAGGGGTAGGATTATTCACCTCACTAGAAAATGCAAAGATTTCTTCATGGGTTGGTTTCAAGGTGGTGGAATTATGCACTTCTTCAAAAATTGTGTAACCATTTTCAAGAGGAAACTCAAGTTCCTCTTCCACCATTACTAGTGATTTGATCTCATCAATATCATCCTCAAGAACATCAATAACCTGAAATTTTTCATGTTTCTCATGATCCATCATGTCATGAGAACCCTCCAAGCAATCTACCTTATGAAAATCTGAAACATCAAAGGAAAAACAAGTGTCTTGCAACTTTTCAAGAAGTTGCTGATTTTGAATTGTGAGCTTATCAATAACTTCATTATTCTTCAAGTAGGATTCATGTAACCATTCAATAAGCTCAATGACATTTTTTCTATCAAAAAGCAAAGACATGAAATCACCTTTGATGTTGCACATTGCTCTTTGGATCTTCTCCATGTCTTCAAGGAAGGATGGATCCTCCAAGGAAGTAGCTCTCCAACAATAATTTGATACCAATGCTTGAGTGTCATGGAGTATGATAAGGGCCTCTTGGATCTTATTTTAATTAATCTTTAAGTACACTTCAAGGAAATGAGGCTCTTGCAAATGAACCTCCTCATCTTCTTCCTTCTTGCTTGGACCAACTTCATGAAGCTCAAGTGGTGATGGGGAAGTTGATCTTAATTCTTCTTCAACTGCTACAAGGTATTCATTTTCATGTTTAATGGAATTTTTTATTTCAGTAACATTTTGAAATCTAATCTCTATGTCACCAACATAGAGTGGTGAGCACCCATCAGTAGATTCTCTTTGTTTCATTTCCAAGGTAGCATGTGTCTCAAAATTATCTTCAGTATTTTCAATAAAAGATTCTTCATACTCATGTGATGTCTCTTAATATTTTTTAGATTCACTTGGGAGTGAATTTTTATCATCTTCATGTACTACTTCTTCTACTCCACCTATTTCAGAACTAGGTGGTTCATGGGTCTCCTCCTTTTTCTCCTTCAAACAAGCTGATGCATTTTTATCCTTGGTTTTCTTAAATTCAATATATTTTCTCCAACTTTGGATAGTAAAAAATTTGAATCCTTTCATAATATTATTGGTAATGTCTTCAAAGATAGGTTCCATGCTTTTTATTATATCCTCACCATCATATGAGGTTCCTCTTTTATCCCTAATCATTGTTTCCTCTTCAACAAAAGAACTTTTGGTTTCAATATATAATGGTGGTTACTGAATTATTTTACTCATAAATACTATACCACATAAGGTGCCAAGATAATTCTCTGATACCAATATAATGTCCCTTTTTTGTAATTTTATTAAAATGCCCAATTTTTCAATTTTTTCACAATTTTGGCTCTTGACTAATTTTGATGTCTAGACCTCCAAATTGGCCCAAATTATTCCAAATTTTCTCTTAAGGTACATTACTGATAATATAACTTAAATATAATTCTAATTTATGTTTTTTGACCTCCCAATTACTTCTGAAAACTTGTTTAATGTTCTATTCAAAGTAGGAGTCTTTACTAGCAAATTGGGGCTCCAATTCCCCCTGGGTAATTGCCAGAAATGGCTTCACAAATGATCCCAAAGCCACTTGAATTTATGAATAAAGGCTGGGTTTGTGTAAGGTACCTTCTCAAAGTATCATATGCATCATGTTTCATTTTATACAGGCTGTTATGACTATTTCCAAAACAACTCCCAAGTCACAATTTCGACCCTTGGGGAAAATGCTCCAAATCTTCTCCCAATGCAATAAAAATGAGTAAAATGGATTCCAATGCTTAAGTACTGAAAATGAGACTTGAAATACACATTAATTACAGTCCATAAATCATACATTTATTATATATACATTCCTCCATTCAAAATAATAAGCATTACCATGGCATATATCAAAATAGAGTGGAAATGGTCATTGTTTGCTCATCAAAAGTCATTTTGGCATACAAATCTTGGTAATTTTGAAACTCCATTTGGCTCTTCCTCTCCAATGTAAGTTACAATCCATACCAAATTAGACCTATGAATTATATGGACAATTATATTAACCTCATAATCCATACCAAAACATTAGGCTTCCCATATATTCAAAATTACAAGAGGAGGATGCCATTTAACATAGGAATTCGAGCTTGAGTGGGCCCCATAGTCTCCATGTGTCTCCATTCTCCATAGCCATTTAATTTTTCTCTTGTATTTATTTAATAAGATACATTATTAAATATTTATACCATTCTAATGTCTAAATATCATTTATTATCCCCCTTATTCCAAATCTCAAAGCTTCCACCCCCAACCTAGGAAACTAGTGATTTTCCTCCTTGGCAATTATTTGACTTTCAGCATCCATTTGACAACTTTCATGAATATGGAAAATGTGATTTGGCAATTGTGAACCAATGAAACATTAGGGACATTACAAATCCTCCATTCCAAATATTGCTTGTCCTCAAGCAATTTCAAACATGGTTGTTGAAGAACCTGCTTTCTGCATGATTCTTTGAAGTTGCCACTGAGCTTACCACCTTGAGTCTTTTAGATTCCATGAATATTTCAGAGAGGAACCACCATGCTTGTTGCTACACTAATATGATTAATATCACATTTTTAAGTGGTGAATCTATCTCCCATACTACTTGTTTCCCAAATAAATTGAAATCAATGGGACTAAAAACTATACTAGGGCCCCATTGCTTGCATTGCACTCCAATAATTAAGAGTGCTCTCCAACCCATACCATTTGGAAAGAGAATTCCTGGATACCATTTTCTTGTAAGCATTCTTCCAAACATCATGAGTGCATAATATATATCATCAATGTATATAACAACATAATAACATTGTACATAAAGGAGGTGCCTCACAAAGAAATCATGAAAGTGCTTATACCTCCCAGTGAGTAGACTACCATTTGCCAAGTGCATACATACTTCAATTGACCAATCAAATCTGCTCCAATGACATAGGTGAGGATCCACTATCCTATAATGCTGCTCCCAAAGAATGTAATATGCATCAAAATAATAATCATCCATTTTTTCTTTCATCCAAGAAGTGAATGAAGAACCTCCACCAAAATGTGAACCAAATAAGGAGCAAATAAAACACAAATACTTCAAGTGTCTCAAATAATTCTCATCAATACACCCATGAATATGTATATCATCATGTAACATCAGAGGATGTTTCTGCCAATAATGATGTTCTTCAATCATATAACTCTTCACCCAAGTGTGGGATGAAGTACGTCCAACTTCAAATAGACTAGGAAAGGAGCAAGGAAAATCATGAGTCTCCAAGTGACTCAAGTGAACATCATAGGTTCACCCATGTAGATGTGTATAATCATAATGTAAACAAGGATGATGCTGAAAATGTAAATAATAATGTGCTCCAACCATGCCATCATAAAAATTCAATCTAGGAGTTCCATACTCCTCATGTGGCACCATAAAAAAGAACCCTTTCACCCATACTTCATTAGGATGAATGATAAAAAATTTGGAAGTGTAGGATGTAGGAGAAAGAACCAACTCATCCACATGATCAGTAAGTGAAAAATTGTCATAATGTGAAGTATCCATAGGGGTGCAACTCAATGGGGTGCAACCACCATTCACACAAGTACACCTTCATAGAAAAGCATGGAAATTTAGAAGTAGGAATTGAGAGAATGGGAGGAGATATGGATAATGAATAGTAGAAACATGCTTTATGCATAAAATTCACTCCATGAATCTCCAAATTATAGTTCATGGTGGCCTCTCCCATATAAAACGTGGATGAGAATCTCTCTCTCTCTCAAAATTGGCTCACTAGCAAGGTAAGTGTGCACTCACCGTGCAATGGAAAAGCTAATGCTCTCCAAAATGCGAAAGGAAAATTAAAAAATGATCCAAAATACATTTAAATTCCTCATGAAATATTTTCATAATACTCCAAATTTCCTCCAAGGTCTAATTCACTCCCATAGGCTTCCTCCAACTAATTGGTGATGTTTAGTAACCTCCATGCAACTTGGCCTTTTCCTCAACCCTTCATCTTCCTCCAAAGTTGAATGGATGACACCTAGTATGACACCTAGTACTATGTGCACCCTATTGGAAGCTATTTTTATCGCTAACATTTCATATTTTCATAGGTCTGCAATAAGTTATGACTTTTCATAGAATCTTACATCATTGTTGCCATAAAACGTATGGAGTCTAGCTCCACATGGAACCTATTTTCTTCCTAGACTCTTCCTCTTCTATGGGGAGTTACTCCTAATCACCCATTAAAATAAGTGGGATAATGATATTCCATTTGAAAAATATTCACCTTCCAAGAACATTACATCACTCATAATTTCAAATTTGGGGTTAAGTCATGACATGTACAGGGAAGAATCTAGCCACCCAAGGCCTCCATGGACCTCCAAATGTCCTTATGAAGCAGTGCCACTTTATTTTATACATATTTATTATTTTTATGACCCAAATTAATTTGAAAATGACAAACTAAAGTTCTCTTGGGTCCAATATCTCCCTTATTGAAATATTTAATGCCTCCTCCCCAACCTAGAGAACTAGTAAGTGGGTGAAACATTGTCAACTAATAGACCTATTGGGATGGAGACATGACATAGAATGGTAAGATCCTTTCATATTGGTATAATTTCACTTTTTCTTTAAGAAATAATTTTTATCCATTAGGATATGTATAGAAATCCATGATGGAATGGCAAAACTTAAGAGTTAATAAAGGTCAAAATGCACAAATCTTTATAAAACAGTTTAGGAAGGAATCCCTTGAATTAAACATTCCTTTAGATTCTTTAGAAACTATCATGAAGTATATTGGTGCACTTACCAATTACATATGCCATACACTGTTGTTATTGAATCCTACTAATATGGACGAGTCAAGTGTGCAATCTACTCACATTGAAATCAGGGGTAAATATGCACAAGATCAAAATACATCCAAGCATGGATAAGAACATTTCAAAGGAAAAGGAAAGGATAAGAGGAAAGATACAACAAATAATGACAAGAAGAAATCTCTCTATTGCACCAATTGTGAAAAATATGGACATGATGAGGAACATTGTTGGAATCTACACCCAAAAGGTAGGGCCAAAGAAGTTTGGTGGCAAGGGGAAGCAGAAGACCATTTCTATATAGAAACAAGACGGGATCTAATTCATGTGGTGAATATTTGATCACATCGGTTAGTTTACAAGGTAATCATTCATTTCATGCTGGTTCAAGTTCCTCTAATTCATCTCATGATATCAATAAAAGAAGAAGTGATTTTTTTCATATAACAGTTGTTTCAAAACATACAAAAATAGAAACTCTTTTTGATCCAGAATCCCAAGTTAACTTAATTTCAAAATAAGTTGTTAATAAATTGGGTTTTGAGACCTACGCTCTTCCTAAGTGATGTCCTCTTGGTTGGGCTTGTGATAATTCCAATATTAATGTCACCAAGAAGTGTAGGATCAGATTTGCAATTGAATCAAAATTGATTGATGAGGTTAAAATGGATGTTGTACCTCTTGACATCTATGGCATAGTTTTGGGAATCCCCTACCTTTATGATCGAAAATCAGTCTTCTTCATGCATGAGATCAAGTACCATCTCAAAAAATATGGGTTGGAATGCATGATGAGATATGATGGAATGAAGTATAGCTCATTACTTTTCACTAAAGGTTCAATGAAAATATGTCTGAATTCCAACAAGAACCTTTTGCTTACAATTATGGAAGCAAACTAACCTGATAAGTCTCATGATGGTTTTGATATTTGTTCTACGAATTAATTTATTGACATCATAAAATCATCTCAGTGGGGAGGAAAGAAAAAAATATTTGAATATCTCGTAAGAGAATATTAGTCCAGCCACATCATGATCCTTTCTAGATATTCAACGACCATCCAAGGTAAAGAAATTTTTCCTGCATGACAAGCTACTCAACCTGTTTGGTATTCTTTGTATTCTTCCATATTATAATGTATATGTGTTTTCTTCTCATTTAATTGGGTATTTTGGGATTGTGGTACATTTGTATTGGATGGAAATCATGAATGTAAAGGGGTGCATGATGTGATATTTTAAGCCCACTAATAGAAAATTGGAGATGCACAAACTACCTCCTATTTTCTCCCATCCTTGGGATAGTTTCTTCATGGAATTTGTAAGGGGATTGGTTATGTCAAAAGAGTCACATTTCATCCGTAAGTTCATTTATAGGATTCAACATGTACGCTAGGTAGTGCAAGATCAATTGGAGAACATCCAAGCATGGTATAAGTGTTTATATGACAAGTATCAAGTTGATCACCTATTTCAAGTTGGAGATCAAGTGTGCTTGCACATCAGCCAATATCAATTCAAGGGTGGATGAAAAAATCTCAATCCTATCAAATATGGTCCTTTCACTATATTACAGAATATTGGTACCAATTCCTTTTGTTTAAATCTACCTTATTACATGAAAATTTACTCAGTTGTGAATGTGGAGAGCCTGGAACATTATGAGCCTCCAATGACCATAGATATAAGGGAGAATGTTTGAATTCCATCAGTTGATCAATTTTCACGTAAGTACTTTGATGAACTTAAGGAATATGTCATACTGGATGCAAGTATAAGGAATTGAATAAGGGGTGATGTAGAGTATCTTCGATTTGTCCTAAACAGAAGTCATCCAAGAAAATCATGGTGGATCGAGAAGGGAAAGGTGGTAGAGAAATTCCCAAAATTGACTATTAACAGATGATGCTTTTGGAGGAAAAAATCCTTTCCATGGGGAGGTGTGATCTAAGAGGATCTCTAAATGGGTCAATTTTGAAACCCAACAAAATGTAGTGGAACTAGCATTAGCACGTAGAGCTCTTTGAGTTGATTCCAAAAACGTTATTTTCACTAAAAATGGACTCTATATGGAAAATCTATTTAGTTCTGAACTTTTGGATAAACAACATTTTCTACGTAGATTTGGGTAAAAAATGGGCCACATGGCACCAATGCAAGGGTGGCATGTAGCATAAATACTATACGGGTGTTGATATGGTAGGTGACATGGAATCCAATTAAGAATTGAAATGGACACAAGTAGACCAATCCATAGGAAACACATGTCCCCTAGGGAAAGGCCAAAATTAGTTGGAATCAACTAAAATCCACTCCACAAGAATAGAAATCATGACCTCTATTTGGGAAACCAAACACCTTACCAAATCCATCAATGATGGTTCTTATTAAACATATGTTAAAACTCTTATTTAAGGTTTTACTTGGTGCATAGTTGGAGGAAAGGGGGCCAACCGATTGCCA
>LPNX010722280.1:151993-217335 GCA_001517045.1 Pseudotsuga menziesii | reverse complement strand
ATGGCTTACCAACATGCCATGAGGGTGGGTCTTGGTAAGACTCTTATCTACTATTATTTAATCCCAAAACATTTTCCTAAATGGGGAGATACCACATACCATGGCTGAGGAGGAGGAGACGGCGTGGAGGACGCCAAAGGGGATAACACAGAGCCTCGTGTAGTGTGAGGTGGTTTTCATTTTTGAGTTTCGTATATTATATGGAGCCATATAGTGTCAACCCTTCCATGTGTCATTTTGATGGTAATTGGGCTTTCAGAGGGTCAGCATTTTTTTCTTCTCCAAACTATGCAGTGTTTTATGTCAATCCTCACCATTCGATCCTTATGAACGTAGAGGTGTAGTATTGTTTTTTCTTTGAGCAACCCATTTACAGTTCACTTCTATAATTTGAGGTATAAATCCATTATTTCCATTGTAACTTGATATTATTTCTAATATTTATAAGAGACGGCCTCCCCATTGAAGAGAAGGCTCACAATCGTAGTCCCATGGGGACGAACTGTGTTATCAAGTTGGGTTCTTGTGACTTTTATGGTGAATGTCTCTTTTATGTGCTTCATCGTTTATGTACACATTTATTCAATCATGTTATTTTAATTGAAAAATCCAATGATAAGTCAATGATTACAAATATCATGATCAATGGTATATTGCAAATATCATGTTCAATGGTATATTAAAAATATCATGATCAAATATCCTTGCTCCCTAAAGCATCATCCTCAAAGATACCAAGGAACGAATATCTCAAATGTACAATTTGTTGACACTAATGGCAATGAAAAAGGAATTTTCCAGTAGTCAAAACACGGGATAATCATATTTCCCCCTCAAATAATCTCCAACTCATTTGTTGAACCACCTAAAACATTAAATTCAACCAAGACAAATTCCATTCTTTTATATTATGACATTAATATTTTTTAATCTAGAAAAATGAATTTTCCCACTGATTTGGCCACATCCACCAACACATTCTTTTGTCCAAAGTTGTAGAGGTAAAAATGATAGAAACATTCACAAATGTTTCATAATTGGTTATTTTAGCGAATTAAAAGAGGGATTCCAATGTCTAAGAAACAAAGAGACTTTACCAATAACCCAAAATATCTCAAGAATAGGTTCAAGTGTTCTTCAACTAAAAATTAGAAATACACCCAATCTTTCAACAATGAACTAAACTTATGGAAATATCCTAATGAAGGTTTCCAATCTTTGAAAATCCAATTCAATATCTCAACTCTTGAAAAAGAAATAAATTCAATCCTCCCAACCAATTCCATTAATTTCATGCTTACAACTCTTTCCATACTCACTTCTTTAACAAAAACCATATGTTCTTTACTCATCTTTACCTTAGAATCCTTTAGGGATGTCTTATACTTCACTCTCATACTAGATAATTTACTCCGAGTCTACTAATAAACTAGGAAATCCCTTAACCTCCAAAATCACCCAACCAATGTTACACACCACTATAAATTAATGAACACCCGAGTGCAAAGGTTTTAAACCGCTTGAAGAGGCTTCACCAATCATACCAAGATCAGTAGGAAAAGGGCCTTTTTTTCTCCCAATAAACCATCCCTTACAATTGGCAAGATATAAACAATACTAGACCATAGATTTTTAAACACTTTACCAACTTTATTTAGTTTAAAGGACCCTTTATAGTTAGTACTTCCCATCTACCATGAAGAAATAAACTCCCATCCACATTGTATCTCTTGATATGTTTAAAAAATACCTCCTATAGTGATTTTTAAGTCAGCATAATACCAAGGAAAATACTCTTCGTCTTCCATCCTTGCCAACATGTATTCATCTACCAAAAATATTACCATAACCCACCAACCAGCAACCACCTCACTTTCTTCCAAAAGCCTAAAACAATACCCTATCTCTATACAAAATCATTAAATTTTATCAATATCACTAAATCATTTTTTCCAATTTCAAAGATAATACTTAAACATGTAACGGTTCATAAACAACATAAACATTTTTAAAACTAGACAACCGAATTAATATAAATTTAGTATGTTATTAAATCCAATAGGAATATTTGTATTCTCGTATGTTTAATTTTCATAGAAGTCAAATAGTAGCAACCATAGCCAACCATGGTTAACCAAATAAACCTTAGTCAAATATATCCAGCCAATTTCAAACATATTCAAGCAAAATTTGACTAAACTCAAACATGGTCAACTACATTCAATATTACTCAAACATATAAATCATAATCAAACAATATTAGTTAATCGTTTTACCTAAGTTAATCATAGTCAACATTGAGTCAATGTTACCTTAACAATTGAACCATACACAACCAAGGTTCACTAAAGTAAACCATTGTTAACCAACATCAACAATAGTTCACGATATTCAACCATGATTAGCCAAGTTTAATTATAGTCTACAATGGTGCACTAATGTCAACCATGCATAGACAATAGTCAATAATGCATAGACAAAAGTCAACAATATTAAAACATAATCAACCATGGTCAACAATTCTTAGTTAATCAAGGTGAAACAACGTCAGTGTTACCTGAGTAAATTGAACTATACAGCACCAAGGTTCACTAAAGTAAACAAAGGTTAACTAAATTCTAATAATATTAAACCATGGTAATTTAAGGTCAATCATGGTTTACTAAAATAAACCATGCATAAACAATTGTCAACCATGGTCTACTGTGGCCAAACTTTTTCAAACACCATACATTGACAAACATGTTGATCATAAACAAACATGGTCATCAATGGTCAACCAAGTTTAACTAATGTCCATTGTAACAAACATATTCAACCATGGTTAAACATAGCAAACCATCATTGAGCATTAGTCTACCATAATAAATCATGGTTGGACAATATTCACCTATTCTTAACTATGGTCAAACTTAGTTAACCACGGTTAACTAAAGTCAACTATCAAATCCATAGCCAACCATGGCCAAAGACATTCAACTATGGTACCACATAATCAAACATGCATAACCACGGTCAACATATTAATCCATAGTCATCAATGGTTAGCCAACCATTGTAAAACATATTCAATGTTATATAAATAAATTGAACCATACACAACCAAGGTTCTCTAAAGTAACCATGGTTAACCAACATCAAACATAGTTCACTATATTCAACCATGGTTAACCAAAGTTAGCCATAGTCCACCACGGTTCCCTAAATTCAACATTGCATAGACAATAGTCAACAATATTGAAACATAATCAACCATGGTCAATTATACTCAACTACAAAAACCAAATGTATTGATAGTCAACCATGGTTCATTAAATTGAACCATAGTTCAATAAAGTCAACCATGATTTACCAAAGTCAACTATGAAAACCATAGTCGACCATTGTCATCCTTCATTGATGAAATTTAAACAAGGTATCATATAATCAAACATGCACAAACATTAATTAAATTCAACCATGCCCAATTAATGGTTAACCATCATTTGACACCCTTCATTGACCATGGTCAACAATTATCTAACCCCAATGAAACATTATATACCATGGTCTAACAATGGTTGGTCATGCTTATCCTGGTTATGTCAACCATGGTCAATGATGGTCTAACATTATCTTCCATAGCTAACAAAATTCAACTGTTTTCCACTAAATTCAACCTTAGTTATCCAACATTAACCATAGTTAGCCATCATTGACCAAATAAAACAGTGGTCAACAATGAGATGTCACCAACCATAGTTAGACATAGGAAACCATGGTTAACCAAAGTCAACCATGATGCACTAACATCAGCAAATGACAACCATTATGCACTAAATTCAACCATGGTTTAATATAATCAAAATTATCTTAAAGTCAACAATGTCAAAAAATTGGTTAACCATGGATCAAAGTCAATATTAAAATAATTTCAGCTATGGATTGAATTCAACCATACCCAAACATTGGTAAACAATATTTTTTCTAAGGTTAAACAAAGTCCAGCATAATTAACCAAATTCAACGACAATTAACCTAATTCAAGAATAGTTAACCATGATACATGGTCAACTAGGGTTAAACATAGTCAATGATCATTGACTAAAGTCAACCATAGTCAACTATGATGCAACCATAGTCAACCATATTTAACTAGGAATCGACCATAGTCCACCATGGTTAATTGAATTCAATAAAATTTAGTCATAGTCAAGCATGATGCATTAAAGTTAACCATTCCCATAATCAAGCATATGCACTAAAGCCAACCATGGTATAATATAGCCAAACATAGTCTAAAATCAATCATGCATAAATAACGGAAAACCATGGTTTAACGTCAACCATAGTCTACCATGTTGCAACCATAGTCAACCATAGTTAACCATGTTATCTTAAATTCAACCATTTAAAAACATTGGTCACCCATAGTTTAATATGGTATAATTAGTCAATCATCATTTGAGATCCTTCATCAGCCATGGTTAGCAATGGTCTTACAATCGTTGTCCATGGTTCTCATGGTTATGTTGACGATGTTTTAACATGGTCGTTCATAACTAACTAAATTCAACCTCATTCCAGTAAATTCAATAGTGGCTAACAACCATTAACCATAGTAAAACATGGTTTTAGCAAAGTCAAATATAGTTAACAATGATGTCATAAGATAAACCATGCCTAAGAAATGGTCAAACATGGTTTAATATGTTCAAATTTAGTAAAGCATCATTTAACACCCTTCATCGGCCATGGTCAATAATGGTCTAACCATGGTCAACAACTATAACCCATAGTCTAACAATGGTTGATAATGATTATCCTAGTTATGTCAATGATGGTCTAACATGGTCTTTCATAACTAACCAAATTCAAGCATTTTTCACTAAAGTCAACCTTGGTTAAAAAACATTAACAATAGTCAACGTCGGTTAACCAAATTCAATCGTGGACAACGATGATCAACCATGGTTAGAAATACTCAACCATGGTTAACCAGAGACACTCATATTTAACTATGATGCAAACCATAATCAACCACAATGCATTAAAGTCAACCATATATAACAAAGATGCATTAAATTCAACAATGCCTAAATAATGGTCAACCATGGTTGAAAGCCAACCTTTCTTTAAAGTCTACTTTGGATTCAAGTCAACCATGTTGAAACAATTGCCAACCATAGTTTAACCATGGTTAACCAAGTCAAACATGGTAATCCAAATCCAATCAAAGTAAACCAAGTTAACTAAATTCAACCATAGTTAACCATGGGATATGGTCATTGATGGTTAAACATAGAATCGTGTTTAACTACAATCAACCATATTCAATCATGATGCAAACATAGTAATCCAAAGTCAACCATGGTTAACCAAATTCAATCATAGTTAACCATTTTCAAGCATGATGCACTAAATTCAACCATTCACATAGTCAACCATGATACACTAAAGATAAGCATGATGCAATAAATTCAACCATAGGTAACTATGTTCAAACTTGGATGAGCTATACTAAAAAATGTTTAGTCATAATCATCTTGGTTAAATAAACTCAATCATAGCTAACCATAGTGAGGCATGATTGACTTTAAACTATGAGATGTCATCAACCATGGTTAGACATAGCCAACCATGGTTAACCAAAGTCAATCACGATTCACTAACATCAACCAATGAAAACCATGATGCACTAAATTCAACCATGGTTTAATATAATCAAACTTATATTAAACTCAAAAATGTTGAAACAATGGTTAACCATGGCTCAAATTCAATATTTAAATAGTTCCAGATATGGATTGAATTCAAACATACCCAAACATTGGTAAAACATATTTTTTCTAAGGTTAACCAAAGTTAGCATAATTAACCAAAGTCAATGATAATTAACCTAATTCAACAATATTCAACCATGATATGTGGTCAACTAGGGTTAAACATAGTCAATGATAGTTGACTAAAGTCAACCATAGTCAACCATATTTAACCAAGAATCAACCATAGTCCACCATGGTTACTTGAAGTCAATCACAGTTAATCATATTCAAGCATGATGCACTAAATTCAACCATTCCCATAATCAAGCATATGCACTAAAGTCAACAATGGTTTAATATAGTCAAACATAGTCTAAAATCAATCATGCATAAATAATCAAACATAAATACCAATAGTCAAGCATTTTCAATCACAATCTTACTTGTTCAACAATAGTCAAGCATTCTCAATCACAATCTTACTTGTTCAACAATAGTCAACCAATGTAAAAAATGTTTAGTTGTTATCTGCCATTCCACTGATGTTAAAAATGGTTAACCATTATCAACCATGGTCAACAATGATTTAACTCTTCATCTATGTGATTTTATTTAATATAATTCAATTAAATTGTACCTTTATTTTTATGATAGTAATATGAAAATATAATATTATTAATATTAATGCTAATAAAAAACTAATTGTCAATATCAATATTTTTAATTTCAATTTCAATTTGTAATACAAACATATACATTTTTTTATTTTTTTTATTTACATGTTATTCAATATTGTTTTTATTTTTATTTTTTGATGTTTATTTATTTATATATTTTTTATTATTTATGTATTATAATTACTTTAGTGTATCCTTGAATAACCAAACACCATGTTGTTGATAAGGATGACAACAATTTATCGAAAATATAGGAGTTGTCTTTTTTCAAGTTTATCAACAATTGTTTTTTCCTGGTTTATGGATTTAGCATTATCTAGTTTTTTGTATTTTTATTTTCTATTGCCTTAAGGAAAAAAAACTAGAATGCACAATTGTATATGACTATGTGTAAAACCATAGAGGCAATAGATTATTTTGAAGAGGTGATGTAAATCTATATGAGAAGAATAACTATATGTTGTTGCAAAGAAGATTGCAATCTCCATCGTTGAATAACAAGAAGACCGATACACTTGCTTTGTGGTTGTTTCCCTCTCGAGGGTTTTAGCATGTTAATTCTTTGTGTTCATTATTATTTTTCTTATTTTTCTGATCTATGTATTGATTAAGATTTTTTTGTAACAAGTGGTATTAGAGCTGAGTTACTGGATATTGAGGTGAAGAAGTGAACCGGAGTTCAAGATTGAATCTGATTACTTGAGAAAATGGTCAAGATACAAAGTGTGAAGTTTGAGGTGGAGAAGTTCAATCGTAAGATAAAATTTCAGTTACGGAAAGTAAAGATGAAATATCTGGTTGTGCAACAAGGGTTGTAGAAATCCCTTTTAGGAAAATAAAAAAGGACAGTGGACATGTCAAATGAATACTAGGAGGATCTGGATTTGAGAGCCCCCATTACTATTCGGTTGTGTTTAGCAGATTAAGTCTTGTTTAACATTGTTAAAGAGGATTCGGTAGCAATATTATGAAGATTCCCTAGTAGGATTATGGGTTAAATTGGAAATCCTGTATATGACCAAGTCCCTGACCAACATGATCTTTCTGAAGAGGAAGATATATAGCCTGACAATGACTAATGCTATGAAGATCCATGATCATTTAAATACCTCCAATGATGTGGTCTATCAATTAACTATTGTTTATGAAAATCTTGATGATGAAGATAAGCTACTATCCTTGTTATGTACATTGCTTGATTCATGGGACCATCTTATTACCTCTATCCCATTTAGTAATCTAGAATCCTTTGATTATGAAGCTTTTGTTGGAGTTATTAGTGCTAAAAGATGCACTCGGACTACAGAGACAATGGATAGTACATATTAATTCTCAAAGGAAAATGTTAATTGTTTGATTGGATTAATTGTGTAGAGAAATTAAGAAAATATGCAAACAAAGAAAGTGTGAAACAACTGAAAACATCAGGCTTCTGCACATAACATGGGAAGATGGATAAATCAAGAATGATATCAATCATAATCCAAGTTAAGATATTATTTACAATATGTGGAACAAATTGTTCATTCACATATAACATTTCTGATCACAAAATTTAGAAAAACATTCTAAATAGATATGGCATGAAATTCAATCACAAGTATGGGAATTCAAAATGAAAACATCGGCATGAAGGAATCCATAACTGTGATGATTTAAATAAAATCACTGAATAATCAAGCTTAAGGTAGTTGAAACATGGTTCACAATGGATGTAGATATTCAAATAATAGGACTCCAGATGAAATTACATAGAAAAAAGGTTTTAGAATCTCGATCCCATTATAATTTTCTCACATCCCCTCGACTGGAACTCTTTTTCCCCTTACTACATTACATGTTACACTATTTATAAGAGAAAAAGACAAGAACATGTTATTGCATGACTTCTAAATTTAATCACAAAAGATATGGAAAGCTGATGTTTATATGTCAGTTGATCCCTCAATCTTTTATGTTCCACAATATTTGGCTAATAGGTTGCCTATCTTCCATTGACATATGACTATCTCGAAACTGCATTGAACATAGTCTCGTTCAATCCACATATTCTATTATCAGTTTGTAACAATCTTCTATCAACTCCCAAATATTTATTCCTAAAAACATGGTAGACACTGCAATGATATACTCTCATAAAATCTCCGGAAAAATGAGAAAGAAAGACAAACTCTTCCCTTTCTGCGAGCGTTGGTGACTAAATATATTTTCTTTATAACTATCCAAATTCGTATTGGAAACTTCACATGATTGGAGCCACACCTACTGTCTCTCAATGATGAAATAGCGGATTAGAGTTATCTCTTTCTGCAAATAATGATTTAGAACCGGCCTTGGGAGCCCCTTCAAACCGTAACAGGTATTTGACTTCAATTATCTAATATGATTAATTACGTGTCGTATTCATATGTATATTTATGGCATTTTCAATTCTTGGATTGAAACGTATTAGCATAACATTAAGGTTGTCAAACTTTCAACACAATATGGCGTAAATAAAGTCAACAAGATCTGCAACAATTCACGGTTCTATGTACCCAAATATTTAAATAATATATTAAATATCTAGGTAAATAGAGCGATCTATTTTTGTTTGATGGGGTAGTTTCAATACCAACATTTGGCAACATCTTTCCTTTTGTTAATTTCCATCAACACCTCAATTTATGTAGTGGGACTATACCCATATGCAATAGGAGAACTAAGAGTGGTATCTTTATATAGCCAAGTTCCCATAAATCCCATTCACATATAGTGTATAAGACTTGGGGTGTTAGCTCTCATTAGAATAGTGTCACGTCCCCACCCTTCTACTGGGGAGAGGACGTGATTATAATGCTAATATTCCGGGAAATCTAGCCCCATAAACATAAAATAAAATGCATTGAACTTAAACATACACAGATGCATAAATGATTATCAAACAACGGAAGCAATTTTATTCATTCATAGAATTTCACATGTTCATATGGATTTATAAAACAAACACAGTTGCAAGGATTTAAACGCAAGAATACTTATCTTAGAAAAATCTTGTCCCATAACCAGCTACGTCGCTGCAACGTTCCACCCAACCATAGGCCAGTGTGCTCATCAATCACTCAGCAACACTACCACCCCCGATCTCGTCATGATTTGGACACTAGGAATAAAGGGAAACTAGCAGGCTCACACGTAGCCCAGGATACATAAAACTCAGCCAAACCAACACAGTTTGGTTTATCAGGATAACATGGAGCTGGAAAGGTTGGCCGGTAAGCTATTTAGCTCAATCCAAGAGCTATGGACACCTACACTGGAACTAGCCTGGCTTATAACACATCCACACACACCTAACACAAGGAAGCATCCCCTTCTCTGTTATGTAGTCCCTCGGTCCATGCCTTCCCTTCCAGTGCTACTCAGGGGGTGCAGGGAAGAAAGTCAACCCTCTACCTTTGTGTGTGAGGCTCCTACATGCTCTAGGTTTATCAAGCAGGTTCAGACCCCATTTCCACTTCAAAAACAATTCAACCAAAACAATAGAGGCATATGCAACAATTTCCTGATCTAGGATTGATGAAAATCGACTTGGGAGCCAAGAAAAAATTTGTAGATGGGTAAAACAACCCCCCCTTAGCAGCAATTCATATCCCTAGGATGCTTTGGCCCTAACGTGGCCAAAATGAATTCAATACACAGTAATTACAGTGCTAGGCATGGAAAAAAATGTCCTGGAAGCTAAAATCAGAAATGGTAAGTGGGTAAGATAGCCCCAGGAGCCAAAATCGATTTTCATCTTGGAAAATGGTGGAGAAATGCAATTAAAACGTTGGGGAAGAAACCCAACCATAGATCATCACAAAAACAAAATTCTCGAACTGAGGAGAATGAAGAAACGACTACCCATGTGAGGTAAAACACACATAGCAAACCCAAAAACGAAATTCACACACAGAAAACTTCCAGATGTTTGAGAGAGCCCCAACGTGGATGGCTGATGATGAGGGAAACGTCCAGGAGCCCAAAATCATGAATGAGAACACACAATAGAAAAATTATGAAGGTAAATCAGCTCCCAAGCTTCACTGTGTGAGGAAAACTGGAGAACATAGATGTATGGCCAAATGGGCATGCATCTTGAACTTGCCCCAAAAGTCAAAAACATTTATCCCCAAAAATGGGTTTTCCCCAAATTCGAATTTCCTGCCCATACTCTTCCCATCCCCATGCAATAACTAATTCAACCAATTTGTGGCAGAATTAAATGATTGGGTGAATGAGACAAGAAGGGTAGTTGATGGTTTCATGGGTTCTCCCTTTGACATTGGGCTTTTCCCCATTGGCCCCAGAGGTTAAATATTCCCCCCCTTTATCCTTAGGAAATCATGCCCCATCTCTTTTAATGTTGCATAGACATAGCTGGTTGTGGGTATTTTAGATATAATGCCTATTTACATGATGCCGAAAATTATAATGTGTCAGATAGCACGATATACCATCGGCAACGATTTTAATTGTTAGAACATAAAACGTTAAATTGATGGTGGGGCACTTTTCTTTAGATCCACACCATGATTAATTACAATATATACATCATATACATTTTTAATGCAAATGGGGTCAAAACTGGGGTGTTACAAATATGATTTTTCATTTTGGATAAAAGGTATAGTTTTGAAATAAAAAAATCATACCCAACTTAATGAAACTTTGTATAATAATGACAAATACTAATTGGATAAAAAATTGGTAATGAGGAACTTAAGAGGTTGGACGAAAATTGAAGGCTAGACAAAACTGACACAAAATATGAAGGGTTTTTCAAATGTAAACAAGGAGAACAAAAGCCAACGACATACATTAAAAATTGACCAGCGGGATAGAAACTTGAATCAATGAGAAATTGATCAGATGGACACAAAACTCAATGCTTTGGTGAAAGATGTTGGGTTATGAACTTTCGACAGTGAGAATCATAGTCTTTTTCATACATGTTGTCTGAATATAAGAATTTCCATGTGGTAGATTATGGTACCAACAGGGGCCTTGTTATTAAAAGAGAAACAAAGGAAGAATAATCAAGAAACTTCTTCATTGACAATGGTAGTGACTAGAGGTCGATCAAGTGAACAAGAGCAGATTTCAAGACATACATCCAACTCAAAGTCAAAAGAAAAGAAGGTTAATCTCAAGTGCTAGTTTTGCAACAAATCAAGTCATCTGAAGAAATATTGTTGGAAGAGAAAATGATATAAGGAGTATTCGTCCCAATATCATTGAACAAAGGAAGAAAATGTAGCAGAATCATGTCCAAAAATGGTTGATGAGGTACTGTCTATTTCTAATGTCCAATGTTGGCCATTTTTCCTAACTCGTACGACCTAGGTTTTGCGCAGCCCGTCAACCCAACATATATCCGAGATACCGGCCCGATAGAGCAAGCCCTGTCAGCAACACCTACGAAGTAGGTGCAGTCTCACCCGAGATATCTCTTCGATGGGTAACTGTCGGAACCATGTTTTTGTGATTGTCGAGGGATCATAGTCCCTTGGCCTTTGGCCAAGGATCTCGACCAATTCATGACGTTAGAGTCGTTGCCTCTGAACTGTAGCACACACCGTGCATATATTTTACTAACTACTAATGGCACGACACAGATTCAGCCTTAGTACTTTAAGCATGACGGAATGTAAAAGCAAGCTAATAGACAAGCACAACATACATGCGCGCAACAACGCTTTCTCTGTAAACATGAATTAACACTTAGAAGCAGTGCATTATAACCTATTCATTCACTCGAGCTCTTATTGACAGTGCGACATTCATTCAATCATAACAGGACTTTCATCATAAGCATAAACAAAACAAAAACATAAAAATTCACAACATCAATCACCCATTCAAACAGAAGAGATAATGTGGAAACCCATCTGGGAAAAACCAACAAGGTGCTCTTCATCTAGCATGAGAAAAGGATATAGGACCTTACAGTCTGTAGGATGTAGACTGATCTTATGATATGTCTTTATGACTCAGAATTCTAGTTCTCACGCTCTCTGTCTTATTTCTCCTAATCTAGTGATAGCATCTACTAATCTGCACATGGTCTGGATCGACTTCTCTAGCATATGCACCTCTCTAGCAGAGCTTCTCTTCTATTGCACTAACTCTGACTACATCTTGTAAAATTTCGACTACTCTACTACTCAGATATCTCAACTTCGCTCCGCTCTCTCAGAGATCTCTCCTCCGTTAACCCTTCACAAGCAATTAAGACTAAAATACCCAACAATAACGATCTATAAAGAAACCTTCACCAACTACTGAAAATCCAACCCTATAACTATTAAATACCTCCTATTTATACTAGTTTACATGACCATGCAGGGTCGACTGCATATAGGAATTCTGTTAATTTTCACCATCAACCGCCCCTCAGGCTACAGCTATGGTGATCATGACTTGACACGAGGCACTAATGGCCTTACTTACAGTGTGCTTTCACTTGTGTGTCATTCATCGACTTAAGCCGAATTCAGCACCCATGATCACCCTATTGCTTTCGGTCGTTATTATGCATGTGTGCTACCGTTTTACCCTGTAACATCTTTCTTACGTGAAGTTTCCATTTTCCACCCAAGTGGCATCTTTTGTGCCTCCTCTTTCTTCTGTGCAGCCTTCCTCATTCGTATAGTTTCCTTTTCTCACGTAGGTTTCCTTTCTTGTGCTTGCACTGTGTACTGACTCTTCTGCTTATTTCCGGTGCACTTTTCCCAGGCCCAATAGGCCCCCAACACTCACATATGGGTCAGCCCGAGCCACTAAGAAGTGGACATAGCAGGTGAAGCGACATGCACAACCGTTTCTTTTAGTTTTTTTTAGTTTTTTTTGTGGTATTTCCTGCACTACGACCTCATCCTATACTTAGAAAAATTTTTAGATGAGGAAGCTTGGGGTTATACAATTTCTTCTTCGGCCTCTTTTGAAGAGTCTATTTGCATAGATTTTTCCTGTGCTTGCACTGGGCATTCTTGATGGCGTTCTTCTTGATCGTCTTCATCTTGATGTCTGTATTTGTCTTCCTTTTCCTCTTCTTCTTCCTCATATTCTTTCTGTTCCTGTTCTTCTTTTTCCTCTTTCTGCACATCCTTGGGTGCATCTTTCGGCACAGACTGTTTTGTGCCTCCAACCTTCTGTTGGGATTGGGAAAAAATGGGAGTAAGCCATTTTATATCCCGATAAGCTTCATCTACCTACTGCTCTAGTTCCTGCACTCTGTCAGTGCTAGGGTGTTCCAACGAGGTATTGGCCAGTGCCTGTGTGAACTCGTTGATTCACTGCTGGACAGGCTGAATTAGCCCTGTCACCCTTTTAGCTTCATCCTGCTGTTTAGTTGTCTCCTTGTTGCACATGATTTCTTGGTCGTGCTGGGTTCTTGACTTGTCTAGGAGCTTCTTCAGCTTAGTTCCTTTGGTAATTTTTTCCTTGGTTGATAGCTTCTCAATCTCTTCCTTCACTGCTAATATCTATAGGTCTGCTTGCCGCACCTATTCAACAATTTGTTCTGTAATCTCATTGTCAATGATGTTCCCATGTCACAACAATTGCTTCCACCTCCTCTGTGCAGATCTTCTCGTCTTACCTAAGCCAGTAAATAGCTTGATTTGCCAATTCTTTCCTTTGCTGCAGCACTTTAGGGGGCGTGCTCGGCTGTTGGTTGGTTCTCATTTCCTAAACCTGTTTCTTTAAGTCTGCAGCTAGTTTGGCTAACCACCTCAATTGGTGCATAGGTTCTGCCTCGGCTTCTTCGTCCTCATCTTCCAGTTCTGAGACTGCCTCCTTTATAGGTTGTTCCAGTGAATCCTACTTCTAGGCTTGGGATGCTAGGTCTTCCTACTTGCGCTTGATAACTTGTTTGCGTGCCTTTGCTTTCCTGGTTTCCCTGGATGCCTGATATGCAACCACATTTTCCTGAATTCTAACCTCTGTGGCAGTGGCATGCTGAATGGAATATATCTGCAACAAGGTCATATTAGAGGAATCCAAAATTAATGTGTCCAAGCTATGGACACTTGCCACTTTTTTTGCTTCTTCTGTAGAAAATTCCTGCACGGGCATTTCTATTCTTAAAGGTGGGAGTAGCACTGGCGTTTCCAGAATGTCTATTGGGTCTACATGATAGGTTTCAGCTTGCATGGTGTCGTGCACTTCTACGATGGTCTCTGCCAGCTGGTTAACTTTCGCAGTGATGGAAGCTGTCTACACTAGTGCAAAATGAGATATTAGTGACCAGGAGACTAAAAAATTTGGTCACCACAATTTTTTTCAAGGGATAAATGACCAAAATTGATAAATTTAAGCAGGCTAACTAAAAAATACCAAGATAAATGACCAATTTTGGTCACATGATAAAACTAAACTAAAAACGACCAAGATAAATGACCAATTTTGGTCACGGGGTATCTAGAAAAAAATGACCACATAACAATTGGTCATTTATTTGGTCATTTTTAGTTGTGGATCAGTTCGGCAATGAAAAATTACAATTTTGACAATGTTGTATATTTTACTAAATTCTAAGACTACAAATGGATTCATAGACACCCTAGAACTTAGTAAATTGCAGAGACTCATGTGTTACAATTCCACTGTTAAAACCAAATTAACTATGACAATGTCCTAGCGGTGAGCTATAATTACTTATATATTTGAAAATAACTATACAAATATACCTATATACATTTGTTTTTAAATATTTTATTTATAAATAATATTAATTATTAAACTATTTACATTATAAATTAAAAAAAATGTTACTAAGTATTTTTTATTATATACTAATAATACATATAAAATTTTAGAAAAATATACTAAGTTATTTTTTATTATATATTACTAATACATATAAAAAAATTAAGTTAAACAAATATAAATATGATAAGTAATTTTTTATTATATACTATTAATATATATAAAAAAATTAAGTTAAGCAAACATAAATATGATAGAACAAATACAAATTTCATTCAGTTAGTGTAGTTTCACAATTTGGGTTTTGGCGCCAACGTGAAGTGGTGGGTGCCAATGTAGAACAATCTTACATTTCACTCAAGCTAAAGCCCAAGGTGACCCTATTCAAGGCTTCAATGGCACAAGGTGTGTTTCAATCTATGGCCATTTTTCCCCGTGTTCTTCCCTCCGCATGGCATTTTGGTGATTATCAGGATGCTACTGCAATGCAATGAAATATTCATCTTAGATCTTTAGGATGGAGTCCAATTCAAGGGTTTCTGCAATGGAAATCATGGTATATTTTAGGGGTTCTTTCCCTTTTGTTCAGCTGAAATCTGACATTCAGATATTTGATCCGACTACCATTTCATCATTCCCTTCGAGGAATTCGGGTTCACACACAAAGGCCTCCTGGAAATCTATGTGAAGGATTCCTCGTACAAGGCCATCAAGGAGAATGATATCGACCTAGAGTCCATGGGGTTCTTCCTGAGCACCAGAGATGTCCGGCTTCACATCTTGCAAGATCTAGAACATGGAGAAATTCGCTGTGTACTCAAGAGTAAGATCATCACACCCCTCCTTACATTTAAGAATTTGGAGAATTCATTTCCCTTCAACAAAACTTTGAAAGAGCTCGAAGCAAACCAGTTTACTCTAGTCTTTGATAATTGCATCTGTGACATCGTGGTTTCAATGGATGTAACTACAGTTATTTATAATCTTGAGGGGGGTGGTGATGGCACTAGGCATTATCTTTCGGCCGGTGAAACCCTTTTGTTGAATCTTTTTTTCACTGTCTTTGATATTTGTTGCGCTGGTTGGGGTTTGGATCTACGTGGTTATGAAAAACTACCTTACGACCTACCAGACCCATGTATTCATGGCCTCCCTCATTTATTTGAAAGCTCTAAATCTACTCTGTGAGGAAGAGGACAAATCTTTCATTAAGAGAACCGAAAAAACCCATGGATGGGATGATTTGTTTTATATTTTTAGTTTTCTGAAGGGAATTATGCTTTTTACCCTGATTGTCTTGATTGGCACCAGCTGGTCCTTCTTTAAACCCTACCTGCAAGGCAAGGAGAAGAAATTTCTCATTGTTTTCATTCCCTTGCAAGTCTTAGACAATATTGCTACTGTGGTGATCGATGAGACTGGGCTGTATGCCAAGGATTGGCTTGCCTAGAACCAGGTGTTTCTCCTATTTTACATGATCTGTTGTTGTGCTGTCTTGTTCCCCATTATCTTGTTTCTCCAGAGCTGCTTGGATCAGTTGAATTTGTGTGAAGGAGATGCATAGAACATGCAGTTGAAGTTAAAACTCCTTTCTATAGTAGTTAAATATATGATGCATCGACCAAATTTCAGTACAGTGTTTTGTGAAGCTGTGAAGAATACTCATACAGGTGAAAGCATCCTTGGGGATTTGTCAAAGACCTTGCATTTGTCATTACTTGAGCAGATTGGATTGGGACTGGCCTTGGCAGAATCAGATGATACAAATCAAAGCCAAGAAGGTGGGTATAGTTGTGTCTGTTTATTATGAACATCTCACTATTCATTCTTGGAAACAGGGGTTTGTGAAATACATATTTGGCTTGTTTGTTTCTTTATTCACAGTTTAAAATGTTTCCCTTTATGAGGATGGAATGAATTACCACAGGTATTTCTGTCTTTAGGTCAAAAGTTCTGTGAGTCTAAAATAATGGAACTGTACTAGAACCCAATAGCCAGTATTTCTGAAGATCTCATTGAGCAGATTTCATTATTCCTTCATCGGAGTGAAGGATTATCAAAGCATGTGCCCACTTTCCTTGAGGCATTGTCTTTGTTGCAACCCAAAGCCCAAACGTCACTGTTACTGACTCCATTATTTACAAATGAAGTGAATGTTGTTAATTCCTTGAGGTATACACATTCTTTAAATAGTTTTTTCATCCAGTGATGTGTTAATAGTTATGACTTAACAATTTATAGCAAGGTAGGATCATGGCCTTGACGGGAGCAAAGGTATATCTTTTTCTTTTGTCAGCATTGTGTGCATGTTTCTTCATTTCCATGCCAATTTTGTGTTGCGGGAGTTTTGAATCTCTCTCTACAAGCAATGGTCTAGTCTCTGATGATATTTTGACCCAATTAGAAGAGGCAACTGATGTTGCAAACATAATGGAGGAGCTTGGATATGGATGTACAATTGATGTTTCACACTGCAAATATATTTTGTCATTTTTTTCTCCACTGAAGGAGGAGACTGTGTCCAAGATAATTAGCATGGTTGTGCGCACTCATACAATCCTTGAGGATGCCCATGGCACACATTCAACATTTTATACTTCAATGTTTAATAGTTCCATAACTGACTCGTCATGGTTATCATCTTGGAATATTGATGTTCTATTGGATTCTATCAAACAACTGGTGAGTGTTCTACCATTCACCTCATCTCAATCATTGTATTCAGTTAGCTGTATATGTTGAAATCTGAAGTTACTTTTAGTGAGGAATTTTCAACAGTGGTGGTTACTTTGCAGGCTCCAGAAATCAACTGGGTTTCTGTGATGGAGTCTCTAGATCAGAAAGACTTTTATTTGCCAGATTAGAAAGCCTTCTCTATTTTGATGTCAATTTATGGAAAAACTTTCCAAATAGACATGTTGATTTATGGAAAAACTTGCCAGGTAGACATGTAGAGTTATAATGCAGTTGCTGCTATCTTTGGGCTATTGACATGATGGATTTGTGTGTTTTGACATTTTTCTTTACAGGGAAATTAGTTTTATCTTGCCACAAATGGCTGCAATAAATCATTTGTTTGTATTATTTATATGTAGGATCCTTTTCCCATTCAAACAGTCTGCGGGAGTGTCTGGAACAATGATGAAGGGCAACTGTCCTTCTTGAGATTTGTTGTATCTACCTCTCCTGAAGTTTTTACATTTGCACATTCAAGGAGGCTGCAGGTGATGATGTCACTTAATAGTTCATCTTTTTTTGTTTTGTTTTCTGGAGAAATATAGTCCCTCACTTGCCTAGTGAGGAGGCTGGTGCCTTGCTTTACACCAGTGGATTCCCCCCCTCTTCCTTAGTTTTCTGGATCGAGGATGCTAGTAACAAGCAGCCAAAATACCAGATGGTAACCCAAGGGATTCATGGGGTTTCATCCTGAGGCCTCTATGAACTTTGCACAAGAGCCTCTACCAATAGAGCTAACCATTAGGCGATTAGGTTGCCCCTCTTTATTATTATTATATCTCTGCATTTCTTTATCTAACCAAAAGATTCCTCATTTTGTAGGCACCCCTTGAAGGTCCACATGGGAGTTTACTTCCATGTGGTTCTGCTAACCAGGCATGACTGTCTGTTGAACTGGTAGAGGTATTGTGCCATATGGCAGAGATTGGGCATGCGAGTGCTATGCATGCATTGCTTGAGTTTCCTATTAAGCACTGTCCAAAGATATTGTTAATTGTCGTTGCCCAAGTTAAGGTAAAATGCAAGGTCTTAATGCTTTTTTTCCTCTTGAAGTTGTTTTATGTTTGTTGAGCACATTATTGCTTTATGGTGACTAAAAGGAATGTAACACTGTTCTCCAGACTGCATTCAATCGACTGCAGCATGAAATATTCGCTGCCCTTTTCCCATCATATCTTGTTGGTACCAATCCTAATTGTACCATTCTCCTACATCAGCTATGGCTTGTTGATCCTGATATAGTTCTCTAGGGTATGATGGATCTCCATGCTATGGATCCTAGATGCATATCAAAGATTTTAGATGCATGCCAAGAGATAAAGGTAAGTGCTTGCAGTTAAACTCAATATAGCAGATAGATATAAGATCTGTATCTGTCATAGATAGTGTCCAACTTGTATCTCTTTGATCTGTATTTGGAAACTATTTTTATTTCTTATAAATAGTTTGGATCCTATTCATTTCTTAGGTAGAATCTACAATTTAAAATCTCAGCTGACAAAATTTGTGATATTGTGAAACTAACAGAAGTTAAAAGTCAAAATGAACCGTGTTGTGTACCATTTTCTTTCTAGCAATTCAAGTCAGTATTGTTAAACTACCACGTTATGGTTTGAAATAGTAGCCTTTTAGATTGTTTATTTGAAAGTTTGAATGCCACTAAATCTAGGCCTTTCTAAAAAGTGTGTTATAAGGGATGCATCCTGGAACCTATCTGAAGATTTTATATGTAAGCTTGTATTCTTCATTTCTAGTGTTATTTAGGATGCTCATGCCTTTAACTTGAGGTTATAGTCACTGAGAAATTCAAGTTAGAATTTTTTCTGCTTGTTTTGAGAACTTCATATCCAATATTTTTTGGCATGGAAACTCTACTGTTTTTTTCTACAATGTTAACATTGAAGGAATATATCTTCAGTGTATAGCTTCTTTTAATTCTTATGAAGAAAACCTTATCTGTAGGCCTTAACTATGGTATTGGACTTGACTCCATTTTCCTTTGCAATTGAACTTGCTGCTCTTACATCAAAAAGGGAGTTTTTGAATCTGGAGAAGTGGCTAAATGATAATCTTAGTAGTCAACGGGATAAGTTATTTGAGGTAAGTTGCTCTCTGTTTATTGCTTTTGTGTAATTAGTCTCAATTACTTAATGTTGCATACTTGGGTATTTAGTGGACACTGATTCCTAAGTCAATTTGAGGTAAATTGAAAGGTTGCTTTATTTGTTATCCTCGTTGTAAGGTTCTTGATGACTGAATGTTGTATCTTTTCATTAGTGAACACTTGTTACTTTGGTTGTAGGCATGTCTGAAATTTCTGAGGGAAAGAACTTTATTTGAAGCATCAAATGACTCTTTAGGAAATCCTGTCCAACGTTCTGGACCTATTGTCAATCTTTCTTTGGAGACAACTGCAATACTCTTCAAAGTGAGCTAGTTTTTTGTGATTTATGGACATGTTTTAGCATGAATTATGGTATCTTGTTTCACTCTAAGTATTGGGTTATTCAGGTTCTTCAAGCTAATGTGGGCCAGTTAGCATCTTGAGATCTTGCTGAGGAAATGAAACGATTGCATTTTGCAACTGTCCATGTTAATCCACGCTTATTGAGTGTTGGGGCTTCAGAACAGTCATCATCTGAGGTCTTTGCAGCTGATATTGAGGAAGAGGCAAATTCTTATTTTCAACAGACATATATTGGACAATTAACAATGGATGATGTAATAGAAAATCTTGCACATTTCAAGGAGTCATATGAGAAGAGGTATCTTGTTTCCTGACCTATAAATAAAGCTAATAGTGTTCTCAGCTATACATCTTTTCCTGATTAAATTGTCTTTTGACATTGGAGGTTTTCTATTGTGATTTGTTTCTATTTGATCTTCTTCTAACAGTGATTGTCACATGCCCTACATGTAGGCTGTACTTAAGCTATAATTTGGTAAACATGCAGCCTTTTCCCTACTTTGCTGAGCTATTTACTATTAACTGTTTTGAAAACAAGAACATTTTTGCTTTGATTAGTTTACGAATTACTAAACCTGTTTTTATGTCTGCTTCCTGCTTTTAAGTCTTATCTACTAGAATTCACACGGATTTGTTTGATTTATAGCCTATTTGGACATGTGAATCTACTTGAAGACTAATATTGCTTCTGGCTTGGTTAATTTTGTAGGGAAAAAGAAATCTTTGCTTGCATGATACACAACCTATTTGATGAATACCGTTTTTCCCCAAGGTATCCAGAGAGAGAATTGGAGATAACTGTGATTCTTTTTGGTAAGTAATTTTCAAAGCATTTTCATACCCCAAGTTCTGATTTTTGTTCTTATGTTCCATGACTTGTTCCATGATTTTTGTTCTTATTTTTATCTCATTTACTATCTTAAAATCTATTTGAAGTATTGTGCTTTATGCTTACTCCATTGCATAAACAGTAAGGAAATATTGTTGTCTGCAGGCCTCTCCTTTCTGCAAAATTGTCAGAGAATCCCTAGTTGAGCTAGAGTTGCCACATATATATCATTGGTATGTTTTGGTATGTTTTGAGCTAGAGAAGCCTTTGTATATTTTGAGTCTTAAGGAGTCATCTCCCAAACTAGACCCTGTGGATGTCCTTATAATAAGAATGCGAGCTACAAGAACAAGAGAATCATCAGTATAAACAAACCTCCCATCCTCTACCTTCAGAACTTGATTTACTAGGTGTTCTTCAAGTTTGATGGATAAGGCACGCCTCATAACAAGTTCATGTAACAGGTTAAAGCATGCTTTGTGAAAATGTTCAAGGAAGTGTTTTTCATAGGACATATCTGAAACACCAGCCCCCTCCATTCTTTCATCAACTGAAAGCTATGGCTGTAGCATTCGTAAAAGAGCACTGACATGTTCTTCATTAAGTTGGTGACAGGCTTCTTTGTAAATAGAAGAATGCCAATCTGAAGAAAAAATGCACTCTTTAATAAAACTAAGCACTTCAACAGCTCCTTGTAAAGGAATATTACTGGAGTCAGAAACAATGTCATTTGCAGAGCAGGGCTGTTCATGTCCATCAGAGATGACTACATGCCTGCTAGCCTCTGAAAACAAATCTCGAAAGAGAGCATCATCTTGTGATTTCTTAATATTGAATGAGTTTTAAATGAAATTTAAAGATTAGGCCTTGGTGTGATGATAGAGACAACCCCAATGTGAACAATCAATTTTGAATATTTTGTTGTCACTCGCATTCCAAATCTCTATATTGTGAGGGAAGGTATCGAAAAAGTTGATTCTTAATAGACAGTGTCGGTGATTAGCGACGACTACCACTTAGAACAACACTATGGGAAGTGTGCCTATAATAATATTTGTAGGAGTAGTACAACCATGGGAAACATTAGTGGGAGTAGACACGCCATCATGTGTAACAATGGAAGTGTCTGCATGTCTAAGACCAATATAAGTGTGGTCAATGGGAGCATGCACTATAGATAGAACAAGATGGCTAATAGAAGGAGAAGGTTGAGTAGATACTATTAAAAGGGCCTCATTTTAATTATTCCCCTTTAAAAAGATAGAAGTTAAGGTCATATTATCACTTATCTGAGTGAGCTATGCGAGGGGTTATCACTTACTTACCTTCGTAAGGATTTAGGGGAAAAAGAAAGGACCTTTTAGGAATTTGAACAACCAATTGAATAAGATCAATCAATAGATGCCCTTATATCTGCAAGCTAGTTTATTTGCTTGAATACTATGGGGACTCAATGAGCTTGAACATGGATAGTTTGACATAAGTTGGATATATCTTGAATGGATACTATTAGAATTAATTCAAAAAAGGAAGAAATAGAGCACATGAGCACATATACCAGGTTATAAGAGAAATTTAAAAATGTACTACCACCATGAAACATAGCACACAAGAACCGCATAAGTGTCTCTAAAGGGTGAACATGGCCTTCATGGAGAGGGAGGAAAACTACTATTCACATACATGTACTAAGAATATTCAACTGCATTACTACCGTTATTCTTCACTAAATCCATTCCATTAGATGAGTGCACAAGTAATTAGTTCAATATTCTGAAAATGTTAAAGCATGCTTTGTGAAAATGTTCAAGGAAGTGTTTTTCATAGGACATATCTGAAACACCAGCCCCCTCCATTCTTTCATCAACTGAAAGCTGTGGCTGTAGCATTCGTAAAAGAGCACTGAACCATATATATACAGTACCTCCGACATACCCAAGTACCCTGTTTCAAAAAGTGGCGTCCCCATCCCTGTACCCACGTTTCTTGGCAACTTAGAGTTTATCAAGTCATGCCTTTATAGTTCCATGCACCTTATCCTTTAGGGAATTGGACAATTCTGCATGCTTATTTCATGATGTAAATTGCATATCTTTTCATTTCTATGCTTGAAAAAGAAAGAAATCTGTGAGTTTCTTTAGTCTTTAGGTATATAGAGCATTTGGAGGTTCGTGCTTGCTGGGTTATAGAAACTACATATATATTTTTAAAATTTTCTCAATCTCTCTGTGCAGCTTATTGATGAGAACAGGTGGTATAATTTTGATGATAGTGATGTCTCTCCCATTAGTGAGGATGAGATAAATACATCGAGAACTTATGTGCTTTTTTATAGAAAATTCAAACTTGAAGATGGCTCAATGAGTAATGGAGCACACTCATATGAAAACCATGACAATTTTGGGTTCAGAAAAATAATAGAGTACAGAACACGTTTGAAACCATATTTTTAAATGCTGGGATATTGTCACCGTTGTCAGATATTTTTAAATGCTGGGATATTGTCATCACTGTCTGTTATGATAGAAGAAGTTCCTGATGATCAATATGTTCATGTATGTCTTGGTTCAAGTTTCTGCATTATGTCACGTGATGCAATCAAGGAATCTTTAGTTGATATATTTGGCAGTGTTGAGGTCAATGCAAACCTATTTTATAGTGGTTCATTCAGTCAATATTGCCATATTCAAAGAATGGATCTCCCTGCCAAAAGAATTCTATGGAAGGATATTGCTTCTATTGATGACTAATGCATTGCTATCCCATTCCTTATGGAAGCCAGATATATGGTGATGAGGTTGCTGCTTCACTTGTGGCAATTGGTTTTGTGTTTCATTTATCTTTGCGGCATAGGTCTCCTAAAGAAAATTTTCTGGTCACCTTCGAGGTAAAAGTCATTCTGGAATTTTTTATGTAAATGTCTTCTAGTAATTTTCCATTTTATGAGATATATTTTGATAACTTTCTCTGATTAATGAATACCTATAGGGATCTCCAAACCTTGTAGTTTCAGCTCAAAGTGTCCTGGGCATGGGTAATCTAATATAAGCCACATTCCATGTGAGGAATCAGATTATGTAAAAAAATTGATTTGAATGGTTCCAATAGTTATGTTATTTCTAGTCCATGATCATTTGTACCACCATAATAAGTACATTTACATGCAATGTGAATCATAACAGAGCATTGCCAGGTGTTCATTCATTTCTCTTAGCAATTTATTAGAGGTCCGGGTTCTGAACTTCTGATGTGTTCTACAAAGACCACTTGTAAATTTGTCAAATTTTCATGTATTATATATCTCACTGTAAAACAGCCTGATGCCGTGTAGATATTGCAGCAACTTCGAGTTTGGAAAAGGTTCAAAATAGGAAGTGGAAACTTTAAACTAGGTACAAAAGTCAAATTCTAGGAGAGTGAAATTGCAGATTTCCAAATGGATCCAAACATTGTCAAAGGATTTTGAATTTATGTTCTAATGCATGGACTAGACCCAAATACATCCCTATTGACTGTATGTAACTTCATATTAATATTTGAAAGAACTAATGATAGAGGAATTTAGCCATCATTAATATATGCCAATTATTTGTAGTGATTTGCACATAGGAGCAACGTAAACATTGAGATAGATGCAAATGGAATGAAGGAGCACACTCGTATTATTGTTTATGCAGAGAGTACATATGATACAAAATCAAGGGCTTCTCTTCTATAGAAAACTCAAGATAACTAAAGACATGAATCTTAAGAAGTGCAGGAAAGAAGATAGGCACCAACGTGAAGTGGTGGGTACTAATGTGGAACAATCTTGCCCTTTCATTACCATTTGATAGGTGTCCTTTAATGCCTTGCAACTCTATTGGGTGTAGGTTTAGAACAATTTTGCCATTCTCTGCACTTTAATGCTTTGCAGCTCTGTTGGGTGTAGGTTTGATCCTTGTTTCTTTGCAACTTATTAAAAAGAAGTTAAAATATGTCCATCACCGGCAATTGCGAAACTTTTAAATCTCTTGATACTTACCAGAAGGATAAAGAGAGTTAGAAATAGTTATTTGTTTCTTGTATACTGTGCCCTTCTAGGAAGAGCCTTGAAGGCAGTTGTTTTTTGCTTGAAGTTTTTTCACTGTACTATTCTTTGCACATTTTCAATCCAAAGCATTCATTCCACAAATAATTATAAATGATATGTTTCTTTCTCTAGTAATGCTATAATAGTTTCTATCTCTTGTAGGCAATGGCCCCACGGTAATTGGCACTATAGACCAGGCTAAGTATGAACATGTCACAACTACAGAACGTGGACAGTGAAGAACTTGGTGGTTATGGTTGGGTTGGACACTTTCTTGTGATTTCTGAGCTCCAAAAACAGGTGTTCAGTTTACGAGAGGCCTTAAAGCTCCCGCCTTGCAATGCAATAGCAGATTTAGATGAGGTATATTAGTGCTTTCCTATGTCAAACAAAATAAATTGGTAGTGTTGGTCTCTAGATATTTTGGAGCTATGATTGCTTGACTTGGCCTGAGAATTTGTTGCAGTAATGTAATTTTGTTTTTCATCTTGATTAGAGGAGTTGTAAGTTGTTTCCACTAAAAATATATATTTATTTTTATTATAACACTTGTTAACATGTTTATTGTAGCTATTATTGAGCGCCATGGAAGCACTCCATAAGTTGTCTCCAGAGAAAGTACCTTCAACATTTTCATTTCTGTTGTCAGAGGGAGATCAGAAGTCTATTTTCCAGGTCTATATGTTGTTCTCTTTCTTGGTATTAGATTTTGATTGAATGATATTCGGAACTCTAAATATATCATGTTGAAAGTGAAACAGCCTGATGTTGTGCAGAGATTGCAGCAACTTCGATTTTGGAAAAGGTTCAAAACAGGAAGTGGAAACTTTAAACTAGGTACAAAAGTCAAATTCTAGGAGAGTGAAATTGCATATTTCCAAATGGATCCAAACTTTGTCAAAGGATTTTGAATTTATGTTCTAATGCATGGACCAGACCCAAATACATCCCTATTGACTGTATGTAACTTCATATTAATATTTGAAATAACTAATGATAGAGGAATTAAGCCATCATTAAGATATGCCAATTATTTGTAGCGATTTGCACATAGGAGCAACACAAACATTGAGATAGATGCAAATGGAATGAAGGAGCACACTTGTATTATTGTTTATGCAGAGAGTACATATGATACAGAATCAAGGGATTCTCTTCTATAGAAAACTCAAGATAACTGAAGACATGAATCTTAGGAAGTGCAGGAAAGAAGATAGGTGCCAACGTGAAGTGGTGGGTACCAATGTAGAACAATCTTCCCCTTTCATTACCATATGATAGGCGTCCTTTAATGCTTTGCAGCTCTGTTGGGTGTAGGTTTAGAACAATTTTCCCATTCTCTGCACTTTAATGCTTTGCAGCTTTGTTGGGTGTAGGTTTGATCCCTGTTTCTTTGCAACTTATTAAAAAGTTAAAATATGTCCATCATGGGAAACTGGGAAATTTTTAAATATCTTGATACTTACTAGAATGATAAAGAGATTTAGAAATAGTTATTTGTTTCTTGTATACTGTACCCTTCTAGGAAGAGCCTTGAAGGAAGTTGTTTTTTGCTTGAAGTTTTTTTACTATACTATTCTTTGCACATTTGCAATCCAAAGCATTCATTCCACAAATAATTAGAAACGATATGTTTCTTTCTCTAGTTATGCTATAATAGTTTCTATCTCTTGTAGGCGATAGCCCCATGGGATTTGGCACTGTAAACCAGGCTAAGTATGATCATGTCACAACTACAGAATGTGGATAGTGAAGGACTTGGTGGTTATGGTTGGGTTGGACACTTTCTTGTGATTTCTGAGCTCCAAAAACAAGTGTTCAGTTTATGAGAGACCTTAAAGCTCCCGCCTTGCAATGCATCAACAGATTTAGATGAGGTATATTAGTGCTATCCTATGTCAAACAATATAAATTGGTAGTGTTGGTCTCTAGATATTTTGAAGTTATGATTGCTTGGACTTGGCCTGAGAATTTGTTGCAGTAGTGTAATTTTGTTTTTCATCTTGATTAGAAGAGTTGTAAGTTGTTTCCACTAAAAGTATATATTGATTTTTATTATAACACCTATTAACATGTTCCTCGTAGCTATTATTGAGCGCCATGGAAGCACTCCATAAAAGACGATTCTTCTTTTCAGTTCACCTTCTCTTGTTCCAACAAGGCCAGCTCATCAAGCGGCTTCCCCTAAGGTTTCACTGCCCTCTCCTCTTTTGATTTATGTTTATTGCATGTTTGGGAAAGTAGGTTTATACAGATTTTCTCACATACACAAGTCATACATTTTATGCTTTTGTTGCACCAGCATTTCCAACTTGTGTTGAGTGCATTTGTTACACTTTTGCACCAAATCATACATAGCAGAATGGCGACTCCATAGGTAAAGAAATCTATTATTTATTCTTTTGGGCGTTGGATTTGAGACTTTATTAAATCATTCATCAGTTTCCATAGTTGTCATGTCATTCATTAACCACATGACATATAGGGGTGAACTCCTTCACAGATTGCACTATGTATACAGGTTTCTACCTGTGTAGTCGAGCATAATTGTTTTGTCGATTCGTTGATTATATTTCCTGTTGAAATCCATTTCTTGGTTTAGAGCTGAGTTTTACTTTTCTTATGTACTAAATAGTTGCATATTTAGCCATTCAAGTTTAATTTTAACCAATTCTTAAATTGAATTTGTTAGATTAGATTTTCCTATTTTGCACATGATCTTGATTATTGTTGTTAGCTGTTGAACAAGATAAATAATTTGCTTCATTGTTTTTCTAATTTACAGTTCATTGTTTTTCTATTTTACAAGTGATTAATTTTTATTGGATTTTGTAGGAGTGAGCTTAACTTATAAGTGGGCCATTGAGTATGAAGAGCTCGCTACTGAGGATTTGCCATTCCGTATGAAGAGCCTGATGTTGAGGCTTTCAAGATGCTAAGTGTGGTTTTGAAGCTGCTAACGTGGGGTTTAAGTATGGTTTTGAAGCTGTTGATGTGGGATCTAAGTATGGTTTTGCAACCAAGTGCAAGTATGATGGTTTAGCCATTGTAATATTTTGAAAAGTGATGGCTTTCCCATAAAGTTATATGGAAATTAATATGTGTTTTTGAGAAAACTCATATTTATTGTAATACTTTTGACATTTCATATAATATAATTTGTGGTTTAAAACTTATATATATGGTTGTACTTTATATTATGTATCAATATTGTAATTATTAACTAATTAATGTGACATTACATGATTTACATGTGTAATAGATTTTATTTACAAGTGTTGTAATTAATTATAATGTGACTGCATAATTCGCATGTGTATTAGATGAGAATAAATGTATGATTTTTTTTTTAATTTAAACATAATATCATATTAAAAATTTATATTGATTAATAATGGACACCATTCAAACTACTAAAATATAATGACCATACATAAAGCGACTAAAAATTGACTAAATTAGTGACCAATAAATGAGATTAAAGACCAAAATTCGCAAATAAAATGACCAATAATTGAGAGATACGGGACCAAACAATGAGATACAAATGACCAGAAAAATGACCAAAAATCAGTTTTGGTGGCTAATTTATGGTCTTTTATTACGCGACCAAATTTGGCCATATTCTAGCTTGTCATGTGGTCATTAATTTGGTCACAAATGTGGTCATATATTTGGTCATTGATTCAAATATATGACCAAATTAAAGACCAAATATATGACCAAATTAATGACCAACCGACAAGCTATAAATTACCAAAATAAAAATGACCAATTTTGGTCATGTAATAAAGGACCGCAAATTAGCCACCAACGATCACCAAACCAAAAGTGGTCATTGATATGTGGATTTTGGTCATTTTTTTGGTCACTAATCTCTCATTTTCCACTAGTGCTAGTTGGTTTTCCTACTTGTGATCTTTCCCAAAGTTTCCTCGGCTACTTTGGCAACCACCTCACTAAGAAGAGTCAAATACTCTTTCTCTATGCCCATGACTTGGGATTGATTAGCCTTCAAATTCTTCCTATGTGGGATTCTCAAGGCTTCTTCATCTTCCTCCATGGGATATTTTCCCTTCCTCTTCCTGGTTCTTTCAGTGCGCAAATCCTCATCAGTAGGGGGGTCTTCTTCGTCAGCATTTGGCGGGTCTTGCTCTTCTTATTCTCCTTTTTGGGAGTCATCCTGATGTGCCTAGGTACTGAAATTGGTGCAGTCCTAGGGTGGGTTCTCTTGGGGAAACCCCTGAGATGCTTGCTCCTCTGTAGGAACCTCCTTATACTAGTGAAACCATTCCTTAGGCTAGTCTTTGATTTCCCTTTCGATATCCGCATCTTTGAGGATAAAGAAAGTTGAGAGTTACTGCTTCTCGGGGTCATTGCACAGATGCAGGATGATGTTGTGCATCTCTATGTGGAAGCAAATTAATAGATATTTGGCCACTGTCATAGGTTTTAGTTGATATTGCTTGCGCATAATATGCCTAAGCCTTTCTCCTTGGAGAAAGAATGCAAGCTTCACATCGGCCTTGCACTTATTGTCCTTGTGGTCCCAGAGGTTTTGGAATGGCATGTCGAGGAGCTCTACTGGGATATCTATAGGTTGATAATCTGGTGGTGGAGCCCATGTTGCAAATGAGATCAGAATTAAAAGCCACGATAAGTGGAACTTCAGCATAGGATGCTCCTGTGCGTCACACATGTCATCTATCAGTTCATTCAGGAGGAACTTGGACTAATTAATGTGCACTCCTTGCGCACACTTTTATGCTATCTCTACTATTGCAGCTGTGCACTCAGTAGGCCTCATCTTATGTAGGAATTTACTGCACAAGATTTTTGTTGCAGCTCTTACAGCACTATCATCGATGGAGCTAAGGAGGAATCCCTTTTTGCTGCGGACAATATGGTACTTAGTATTCATGTATTTCTTGTCCATTTTTTCCTTGTCCTTATGTAGGTATGGGGTCAGGTCAATTTTGTGCCGTGGAAGGCCAGTGATGGAAAAAACCAGGTCCAGCATTACCTTATACGACTTGTCTAGCTAGAGATAGCCTCCATGGAAGCATACCAGTAGTTTCTTGACATACATCCTGACCAGGGTAGAGCGGCCGAAATGTAGCACAAGGAGCAGGTTTAAGATACTTGACTGCTCCAATCCACGTGCATACTCCATTGCATAAACAATGTCTACATTCAGCAGTTCACTCGTCTCCATGACCATGAATTGATTTCTAGACAGCTCTTGTTTCCTGGTGTCGTAGTCCTCAAACTTCAAGTCCTAGAGTTTGGGAGTGATGGTATCCAGAGACCTCATGACGCCTTCTGGAATAGTGGGATATTCTAAAAGTTCTCGTGTGTCCAATGGTACTCTTGCGGTGCTTAGATTCCTTGGTGACACATACGGAAGTATCAAGTTATTTTCTTCATGATTCAGCTCTACCTCTAGTGGTGATGGTGGTGGCAGAACCGGGTCGGCTATGTGGGCCTTGGGTATCTTTGCTACAGGGACAGAGGAAGTATGGAGTTCTACACTCGATGGGGCTGTGATCGCAAAAATTGGGCTCTGGTTGATTATACTAGTGGTCAAGTTGTAGGTACCTACGTGAGTTGGCCTCTTGCTGGTGGAGGGCGTGGTGGCCTCTGTGGTGGTTTCTATGGTTCCTTGGGCTTAACCTATGTCTTCTTCATCTTTTTTGTGGGATGAATGGGTTTAGGGACATAAGGCACCTCTATTATCGGGAAAGGTGATTCTAGTGAAATAGTGGAGTCTTCACCATTAGTAGATAGCTCAATAATCATGGGATTTGGCTCTGCGGAGGGGCTTTTGGTTCACTCAATGGGATCGAATCTCTAGTTTCTTGTCTCGACAAGGCAATGTAAAGGTTACAATGACAAAGGTAACTACTTTTTATAGGTGATTGGGCCTCCCAGCTGTGACTTCCTGTAATGATGGACCTTCTGACAGAGCACATGGGCTCATCCTTCATCACCTTTACTTACACATTTAGGTTCCATCATGTACTTGTCAAGGTAGTTAAGGGTAATACCAAGGATGGGACCAAAAATCCCGTTTCCATTCTCCTCAATCTTCCTAAATTAATGCCACTGAGTTTCTACTAGCACCGAATCTTTTTAGAATTATCTTGCATTTAACTTTCCATCGGTGTCTGCTAGTTTTCTGCCACTTCTCGTTAGTTGTCTCTTAGTTGGTTCGGTGGCATTTTTATAGTGCACCATTTTTCAATGCAACTTCCTTTTCCCATGCCAAGTTGTTCTAGAGATGCTTCTCATGTTGCTTTCCTCCCTTTAGATCTTTTTTTTGCTGTTGCGTGCCTCGGCCTTATGGGACAGTGTCGCAGTCATCGCAGTATGGTTTTAAATGACTTCCATTGATTATACTTACAACTGATGTTCCATCCAACTTATGTATTTTTACCGCACCTACTTCAGTAATGTGTGCAACCACATATGGGCCTAGCCAGTGCATTTTGAGCTTACCTAGGTTCTTGAGAAACTTGTTGTCATACATCAGAACAAGTCCGCCGACCTTGAACTGTTTTGTTTTGATGTGGCGGTCATGCCACGCTTTCTTCCATTGCTTTTCCACATTTTGATGAAAGCCCATAATTAATTATTCTTCCTCTAATTGAATTAGGTGCGCAATTCTTTCTTCTATAGTGTTGGTATCTATCATCTCTGCTAGCGTAGCAATTCGCAGGCTTAGCACAATGTACTCCATGGGAATGACTGCTTCTTGTCCATAGACTAAACTAAAAGGAGCGTGTCTAGTTAGTCGTTTGCATGTTGTTCTGTAAGCCCATAATACTGCTGAGAATTTTTGGTCCTAGTCATCTCTAGGCATATTACCGACCTTGGTCAAAGAATTCTCCAGTATCTTTTTAAGGCCTCAATAGTTCCATTTTCTTAAGGATGGTAGGGTGTTGTCTTCTTGTGCTAGATTTTGAATTCTGCAGTCAGTTCAACAATTAGATTATTTACAAAATGCATACCTTGGTTGTTGATAAGGATCTTTGGGAAACCAAACTTTGTGATGAAATTTTCAAAAAGAAAATTCACCGTAGTTGCGGCAGTCTTTCACAGGTGCCTCTTTTTCCCATCTTGTCAAGTAATCTATATCATGTTATAATATAGCGCGTACTAGCCCATTTCCTTGGAAAACTAATAGGGTTGAAAAAATCCACTACCCATTTATCAAAATCTTGCAGTGTAATTTGTGGTGCAAGTGTCATTTCATCACGCCGTGATGGTTACCCTGTTCTTTGACACTTATCACAATCACGACAGTATTTCCTTGTATCCATATGTATAGTTGGCCACCAGATTCCAACTTGTAAAATCTTGCGCACCGTTTCCTTCTGGCGTAATATCCTCCTGAAACACCCACATGTGGTTCAGCCATTACCCATTTCCTTTCATGATCAAAGACGCATCTGTGTAGTATTTCATTTGGTCCCAACTTATATAGTTGTCTCATGATTAGCATGTAGTATGCATCCTTGACAAGTAGTTGTTTATTTTTCCATGTCGAATAACCTTCAGGAAAATAGCCTATATTCAATAAGTGTATAATAGCATCAAATTATTTATCAACAACATCGATAGTAAATTGCTGCGCATCAAGTATATTATCCTCTAGGATGGTGGGTTCCTCCCCACTTTCAATGCTGACAAGTGGTCTAGCCCAACATTCAATCAGCATGGCTTCACAATGACTTCAAAGTCAAATTATTGAAATAGGAGGAGCCACTGGAAAATATTCCCCCCCAACACCGTCTTATTGACCAGGTACTTTAGCACACAGTGATCAGTGAACATTTTGAAGTGTCCACCTAATAGATAATGTCTGAACTTTTGTAGTGCATAGACCATTGCAAGCCCTCCTCTTTTAGTTGTGGTGTAGTTCTTCCCTGTTGTTGACAATTTCCTTCTTGCAAATGAAATTGGGTGGTCAATTACGCCCTCTCCTTGTTGTGTTAATACTATACCAAGTGAAATTGATGATGCATCAACATGTACATGAAATTCCTTTCTCCAGTCTGGGAATATTAATATTGGCATAATGGCCATTTTGTTCTTCAACTTATCTAGACTCTCTTAACAGTCTTCGTTCCATTCGAACTTGGAATCCTTCTTCAGAATATTCTCCATTGGGGTGGTTATCTTTGTGTATCCTCTGATTATTTTATGATAATATCCAGTATGTCCCAATGTGAATCTAAGTTGTGTGACCGATGTGGGCAGTAGCAGGTCCAAAATAATTTCCATCTTGGTGGGATCGACCAATATCCCATCGTGGCATACTACATGGCCCAGCAGTACACCAAATGGTGCACAAAATATACATTTCCTCAAATTCAACGCAATTTGATACTGGCGACACCTTTCCAACATCATGGGTAGATTCTCAATATGGTCTCTTACCAGACCAAACACCGTCTAGTCATCAAAATATACTTCAAGAAACATATGAATGAAATCTTTAAAAGAAGAAACTACTATTCTAGAAAAAATAGCAGGGTAATTTTCAAGGCCAAAGGGAATTACTGTGTATTGGTAGCATCCCCATTCTGTTACAAAGTTGTTTTGTGGTGGTCATCTTTCGCAATTCTAGCTTAATGGTAGGCCGAGAATCCGTTTGTGAATGAGTACATTTCTTATCTGCCGATCCTTTCCAAGGCTTCATATATAAATGATGTTGGGAATGGATCATGTAATCAAGCATCGTTTAGCTTCCTAAGGTCGACACAGATCCTAACCTCGCCTATCGCCTTTTTGTCCTGAATCACTATAGGGCTTATCCACTCTAACTCATCAACAGGTTCAATGGTTCCTACTTCCAGCCTATGATCCAATTTTGCTTTCACTTTTTCTTTATAGTGAGAATTTAGTCTGTACAAGCGCTATTTTACTAGCCTTGCATCAGGTTTGAGTGGAATTTTCATTTCTCCCAAATCTCCTACTATCCCCTTCATTTCCCTGAAGTTTGTTGGGAATAGGTCCTGGAACTAATGTAATAGATCAGTGATTTTGGATACTATCTCTTCATCCCAATAGTCTCCAATGTTAGCAAATTCGGATTTTCCTCTAACCCAATATTAAATTTCTTGATCTTTAGCAACTTGATGAACTGCTCAATGGAAATGCCGCTTCCTTCTACTGCACGCGATCATTAGAAGAAATTTCAACTCAAAATGGGCCTTTTAACTCTAATTAAAAATCAATGTAATCATGTGTTAGACAATGAAATTGCTTTAAATTTCAAATATCGTATAGGTCTTAAGAACTTTTTTAATATAAATTTGGGGATAGGTATCATAAAAAAAACTAATTTTTTTGTTTGTATTTTTGACATATCTCCCCATGTTTTTACTCCCATTTTGATCACATCATCATCGCGTTTTTTAAGTTATTTCTTGTTTTTGGGGTAGTGGGGTCCATTAAAAGTATGTCGAGTGGTGCATCCAACAAGCTCTCCCGATCTAAATTTGAGTAAAAGAATGGGGAGATATGCCAAAAATACAAACAAAAAAGTAGTTGATTTTTCTTCCTCCAAAATTAATAAATATTATTTTATTAATTTATTTAGGAGGCCCATTTTGAGTTGAAATTTCCTCTAATGCCTTCTGAATCTGGAATATTAATGTCAATGGATCATCCTTTGGATCTATGGAGAGGTTATAGCATGTCATAGAATGATGAACTATCTCACAACACTAGTGGGAATGCATAATACAGGGTTGAGAATACTCAATCCCCAGTGGGATCTCTACGAATATATTCTCCTTAATAGTCTTCAGCACAATATCAATTGTTGGTTTCTCATTTGTGAACTGGAATTTGTATGTGAAATTCTATGCAACCTTTTCCCATTCTCATGTTTCCTTTCATAGCGCCATATATGCGTATCGGCCTCTAGGTGTCGTTTATAGAGCATGGATGAAATGGTGAACCCACTCCTGGTGCATGTAGTTCAATAACACTGTAGAGCACTACTTGAAGTGTTCAACCAGGTTTGATAACCCTGTATACCTTTGCGTCACAGTTGTGACCCCATCTTTGAACCTTACTTCCAGCAACTGTCTACATTGCGGCCATTCAGTTATCGAACTTTTGTGCATATGCCACCATCACACGGATGTAGCTTTTAGCACATCACACGGATGTAGCTTTTAGCGTAACTTCCAGTGCAGATAGTCGGTGTGGATTTGTTACTAATTCTTCAAACTCAGTCAAGAATGTTTCCAAATTAGGTAGTCCTTCATCTGTAGGCAGCAGTTGCAAGTGAGTTCCCACTCATCAGATAGAATTAGTTATTTTGGCACATATCCTAATAGAAAATTCATGTAATTTGTTCTGTCAGTTCTCAAGTTCCTCCCTTGAGTCTAACGTACATGAACTCATGCATCTCCAGCTCAAGTTACCATCTGTAGTAGGATTAATGTAATATTCCTTAAGGGAAGTGACATTATAGATGTTGTCAAGGTGATCACCTTTCCCTTCGTTGAACACAGGTTCAATGTACCTTTGTCCTTCCAGTGGATCGAGGGGCACAACTACCCTCATCTCATCATCTTCAAACGATAGGATGCTTCTTTTAAATTTTATGATAGTTTGGTTTTCCATTACCCAATCAATCCCCAATAGCATGGGATATGGGTTAGTATCATCTACTATATTGATGATTTCGAAGTCCACAAAAGTGCAACCCTTCAATATCCACTTGGACCTGACTCAGTCTACCAAGGGGCAGGACCTTTTCTAGATTAGTAAGCCTTAATTGAATTGGGGAACATTCTAGGGGTGGTTTGCCCCTTATTTCCCATGTCTGGAACATTAAAATGTTAACATCATATCCCAAGTCGAGGATGATATAGTCCATGTCATAATCACCAATTTGTAAGGACATCCTAAGTTAGCATCCTGTTTTGAACTTTTCCTTAACACTGTTAACCTTCTTTGCTGGCGGGTTTTCCTTCGAAAGCATTTCAATAAGAGCTTCCAGCTCTGCAAGTGCATCCTTATCCTAGATTAGCACCAAACAACTTGACAAGAATAGTTTAACGCAACTAACCTTATTTGCACTCTTGTTCGCAGTCTGTTGTTCGAATATCTTTTGGAATCTCTTAGGCATATCTTTTACTTGGCTTGAGGTAGATGTGTATTCCATTCCTACAAACTCTAGGTGTACATCCATGAATATATGCTTCTACTCTTAAACATCAAGTGGTTATTTCTTCTGCATGGAAAGTCGCACATGTGGTTGTGATTTTGTCACAAGTTCTATCTGCATAGGTTGATCTGCACCCATCGCATCACCTCCCCTTGTTATCACAGCTACACTTGGATCTCGTGGTTCTGCGACTATAATCTATATGCTGGAATTAGCATTTGGGTTGGGAGAATTCTGCATAGGTTTTGGTTTTGGGTTAGCTTCTCCACCCATCCCGACTTGCCATCGAGCGATAAGTTGTGGACATTGCTCCACATTGTGCGCTTGTTTGCAATATGAGCAAGTCTTCGTAGGTTCATGGAAGTCTCTAGCATAGTGGCCTTGCACTCCACAATTCTAACACATGACTGGCCCTCTTCCTCATCCAAATCCTCCTCCTCCTTAGCCCTTGTAATTGCCACCCCCCTCAACTGAGGTTGAGGTGGTTGCTGAAGTTATTGTGGTTGTACATACTGTTTTCGACACAGGTTATACGGGCCCATATTCTGAAATTGTGGTGCCAAATGAAATTGCTGCGTAGGATGAAATTGAGGCACATCCTGAAACTAAGGCACAACCTATAACTAAAGAGCATCTTGGAAATGAGGAACAACTTATTCAATCTTTATTTGCTCCTCAGTCTTCATTAGATATGTATCTACCATTTTCTCTCTCATGAGTTGGTATGCCCTACAATATTTTTCATCATGGCCTACAGATTTACAAAATTTACAAACAGACTAGCTCATGTACATACGTCCTCTACAGTAACATGCAGTATACATCACGATGTCCTCTTTTATGGTAGATGTTGCACCAAGGCAGCCCCTGGGTACTCAATGTGTTTGGTGCACTGGACGAGATGTAGTTCATTTGGGTTGAGCAGTCATCTTTGGTATGTCCATTGGTCCAGCATCATGTACACCAGAGGTCTTCCTGCACCTCTTTTCCTCGTTTTATTTCTTGGAGCTGAATAGTCATATTATCCAATTGTGAATAAATCTGTATCATTCCAGCAGTGTCATCTCCAATAGGTGAAGCCTCTAGCTTCATTGCCAATTCCAGTGCCTCTGTTTGCATTGAAATATTTTTCCGCGTGACTGGTCCTCTAATGTGCAGTAGTAACGCATAAATAAACCACTCTTTATGTTGTATGTCAAACATCTGGAAGCTTACTTTGGCCATCAACATCTTCAACCGCTGATCAAAGTCCCATACGGTTTCTGTCGGAGCTTGCTTAATCTCCTTGATCTTGGTTATACATTGGGATTCAGATTATAGCTTTCTGAATTTTGAGATCATTGTGTGCTGAATCTCCTCAAGATTCTTCTATGGCATTCTGATTGGTACAACAAAAAACTTCATGAACCAATCCAGTGCGCAACCCCTCAAGGTCATGATCATCTGTGCCTTCTTTATATATACATTATGGACTAAACGCACCATCCAAATAGCTTCACAGAGGAACCAATGTTGCTCTGGGTCCTCCATTCCATTCCCATTGAATGTGGGTAATCTAACATATGTTCCTGCCATTAGGGTGGCGTTGGGGTTGTTCACTCGATTCCCTAGATTTTTTGGGATCGCTAATGGGATTCCTTGGACACTAGTCCCAAAACTATGACTACTAGTTTTCGCAAGTGGTTCATGTGAGGAACTTCTAGGTCTTACTTCACGGGATCTTCCTGGAATGTCGTAGTCATGTCCTATCCTCGATGAATTTGCAGAATCTCTTGATTCTACTCTCTTAAAATTCCAAATATACTCCTCTTCATCGCAGGATCCTTTGTATAAGTGTGACCCACATCCATATTCACCGTCCCTGGGTAGTCTATAAGCCCTCCTACCTCCTGCTACCTTCCTCCTCTTTATTGACCGGAACCTCCTTCTACTTCTTAAGAATCCAGTGTCCAACTCGTCTTCTGATCTTCCTTGGAACATTTCTTCTTACCATTAGAGGAAATTTCAACTCAAAATGGGCCTCCTAAAATGAACTAATAAAATAATAGTTAAAATAATAAAATAATATTTATTAATTTTGGAGGAAGAAAATAAAAAAACTACTTTTTTGTTTGTATTTTTGACATATCTCCCTGTGTTTTTACTCAAATTTAGATCGGGAGAGATTGTTGGATGCAGAATTAAATTCCGCATCCAACGATTACCCACTCAGCATACTTTTGACGGACCCCACTACCCCAAAAACAAGAAATACCTGAAAAAATGAAATGATGATGTCATCATTCTATTTTTTCAGGTATTTCTTGTTTTTGGGATAGCGGGGTCCATCAAAAGTATTCCGAGTGGGTACTTGTTGGATGTAGAATTTAATTCCGCATCCAACGAGCTCTCCCGATCGAAATTTGAGTAAAAACACAAGGAGATATGTAAAAAATACAAACAAAAAAGTAGTTTTTTTTATGACAACTATCCCCAAATTTATATTAAAAAAGTGTTTAAGACCTATACGGTATTTCAAATTTAAAGAAATTTCATTGGCTAACGCATGATGACATGGAATTTGAATAAAAGTTAATAGGCCCATTTTGAGTTGAAATTTCCTCTAACGTACCTTCCATATTACTCCTAAATATTGCACAACATATCCCCCTCATGGATTTCATGACTCAATCGCTGAGTTGTAAAATACCCTTTTCATGAAGGAGCATTTTAATCCATAGGTTTATAGACATAAGGTACCTTTCCCAAGGTCCTTGGAAAAAAATTCTCTCTGCCTCACTATACGAGGTTATCACTTCAACATCAAACTATGTAACATATCCTTCTAATATGCTATCAATCCAAAAATCAACAGCTCTGGAAATAGGGTTACTTACTTGTGCTACTTCTTGTGTCAATTGGTCGGTCCAGTTAATCACTCCTCTTCTCTGGATGTCATATTGCTGGGGTGCTAACTCTGATAGCCATTCTTGCAATATAACTGAAAATTTTGCAAAAAAAATTTCATGGATATCCAAATACAAATATCACAGCAACTAGTTCCTAGGGCTTAGTCGTGAACCCTCCTTTTCCTTCTGTATGAATAGCAATGTATTTGAATCCAACCACTCCTCAACTTCACTCTTGTTCAGGTGCCACAACATAGTCGGTTTTCATCAATAGGGTCTTGGCAACGAACCATTTTTTGGCCACTCTTACTAACTCACGTGACCCAGGTTCTGCACATCCCATCAACCCAACAAATACCCGAGATACCGGCCAGACAAAGAAAGCCCCGTCGGCAACATCTGAGAAGGAGGCGCAGTCTCACCCAAGATATCTCTTCAATGGGTAACCATCGAAACCATGTTTTCTCAATTGTCGAGGGATTATAATCCCTTGGCATGCGACCAAGGAGCTCAACCAAGTTGTGAGCTTGGATTCATTCCTGCCAAAATGTATCACACATTGTGCATATATTTTACTAACTACTAACGACGTGACACAGATTTGGCCTTAGTACTTTAAGCATGAAAAAATGTAAAAGCAAGCTAAAAGGCAGGTGCATCATACAGGCCCGCAACAATGCTTTCTCCTTCAAACATAATCTAACACTCAGAAGTAGCATGCATTCGAGCACTTATTGATAGTGAGACATTCATTCAGTCATAACAGGACTTGCATCATAAGCATAACAAAAAAGGAAACATAAACATTCACAACATCAATCACCCATTCAAATACAAGAGACATTAGAGGAAATTTCAATTTAAAATGGGCCTTCTAAAAATAATACAAATCCCATGTCATCATGTATTAGCCAACCAAAATGCTTTAAAATTCAAAAAGGGAGAACCTCTTAAACAATTTTTTAATATAAATTTGGGGATAGGTATCATAAAAAAAACTATTTTTTGTTCATATTTTCGACATATCTCCTTATGTTTTTACTCAAATTTCAATCGGGAGAGCTCATTGGATGCGGAATTAAATTCTGCATCCAAAGAGTACCCATCTGCATACTTTTGGTGGGCCTCACTACCCCCAAAAACAAGAAATACTAGGAAAAATGTGATGATGACATCATCATCATGTTTTGTCAGGTATTTCTTGTTTTTGGGGTAGTTGGGGTCATCAAAATTGTGCTGAGTGGGTACTCGTTGGATGCAGAATTTAATTCTGCATCCAACGAGCTCTAGCAATTGAAATTTGAGCAAAAACACATGGAGATATGTTGAAAATAGGAACAAAAAAGTAGTTTTTTCTTTTCTTTCTCCAAAATTAATAAATATTATTTTATTCTTTTAACTGTTATTTTATTAATTTTCCTTAGGAGGCCCATTTTAATTTGAAATTTCCTCTAATGTAACTTGGAAACCCATCTGGGAAAAACCACCAAGGTGCTCTTCATCTGGCATGAGAAAAGGATATAGCACCTTGCAGTCTGCGGGATGCAGACTGATCTTATGGTATGTCTTTATGGCTCAAAATTCTGGTTCTCATGCTCTCTGTTTTATTTCTCTTAATATGTTGCTACCATCTATTGATCCGCACACGGATTGGATCGACTTCTCTAGCATCTGCACCTCTCTAGCTGAGCTTCTCTTCTACTGCACTAACTCTGACTGCACTTTGTAGACTTCCAACTACTCTACTACTCAGATCTCTCATCTTTGCTCTGCTCTCTCAGATATCTCTCCTCTATTAACCCTTCATAAGCAATTAAAACTAAAATACCAGCAATAACTGACTACAAAGAAACCTTCACCAACTGTTGAAAATCCAACCCTCTAACTATTGAATCCCTCCTCTTTATACTATTTTACATGACCATGTAGGGTTGACTGCATACAGGCAGTCTAATAACTGTCACAATTATCCTCCCATCAAGCTATAGCTACGTTGATCATGAATTCACATGAGGCACTAATGACCTTACTTACAACGTACTTTCACTCGTGTGGCATTCATTGACTTAAGACGACTTCAGCACCCACGATCACCCTGTCACTTTCGGTCATTATTCTGCACTTGTGCTACCAGTTTACCTTACAACATATTTCTTCCATGAAGTTTCCCTTTTCCTCATAGGTGACATATTTTGCAACTCCTCTTTCTTCTACGCAACCTTCCTTGTTCTTGTAGTTTCCTTTTCTCACACAGGTTTCCTTTCTTATGCTTGTGTTACGTACTGACTCTTGCACTTTCCCTAGGCCCAACATTCACCAACATAAAAATAATTGGCTATTGGATTCTAATGCATCACACTATATGTTTCTTCACAAAATTTAGTTTTAATCATATCTATCAATTGATGAATGGGTTGTTTATATGGGAAATGATATTTCCGATAAAATTTTCGGAATCAGAAGCATCAAAATTTGGATGTATGATGCCATTGTGATAACATTGACTGAGGTGAGGCATTTTCCTGAACTAAGAAAGAATTTGATATCTATGGTAGTTATGGATGTTTTCAGTTACAATTTCATGCTTCAAGGTGGAGTTATGAAGGTGTCCAAGGGAATCTTAGCAGTCATAAAAGAAATAAGGATCGTGAACCTGTACAAGCTAGAAGAAAGTTCTAAGGTAATCCAAGTAGTGGTTGTTTCTAAATATACAAGTGACTCTGACTGTCTATGGCACAAGCACTTGGGACATATGAGTGAGAAAGGATTGAAGGTACTTATGTATTGTAAATTACTCCCTGGTATTAAATTTCTGAATTTTCATTTCTACAAGCACTATGTATTTAGTAAACAGGATAGACATAAACTTAAATCAAGAATGCATGGTAGCAAAGGTATCCTAGATTATATTCACTTTAATGCTTGGGATCCATACCCTATAGTTTCATTAATAGGATAGTCATACTTTGTGACATTTATATATGATTATTGCAGTAAGGTTTGGATCTATTTATTAAAGAGAAAAGCTGATGTGTTTAATGTATTTAAGCAGTTTAGGGATTTGGTTGAAAATAACACAAGTATAACATTCAAATGATTAAGGATTGATAATGGAGGTGATTTCACATCTAAGGAATTATATAACTATTGCAAGAAATCTAGGATCGAGAGGCATAAAACCATAGTCTATACTACACAACAAAATGGTATTGTTGAACGCATGAACATAACTCTTATAGAGAGAGAGAGAGAAAGGTCCATGCTTAGTAGTTCCAAGTTGCTGCAGGAATTGTGGGAAAAAATAATTATTACCACATGCTATTTGGTAAATCTATCACCATCAAATGCAATATACTATAATATTCTTGAATAGGTATGGAAAGGACACCCTTAAGATTATTCGAATCCTAAAGTTTTTGATTGTGATGCTTATGCTCTAGTTCCAAAAAGTCAGTGTTATAAGTTATATACGAAATCAAATGAGTATATATTTGTTGGATGTGGTGATGGTGTTAAGGGATACATATTTTGGGATTCTACAATCCACAAAATCATCATTAATAGAGATTTTTATTTCATAAAAATTCCACCCATGAAGTCATATTTGGAATTTGGTGAAATGAAACATGTAGAAGAACTAGAGGCTTAGCAAATTTAGTTACAGACTCAGTCATCTATAAGAGAGGAGGATCATAAAGTTATTAATTAAGATTCTCATGAATAAACTCTTGAAGAAATATTTAGATACATAAAATTTCCAGGAAAATGAGAAATTGTCACAACCATGTTTGTGAAAGTCTACAGGAGTCAGAACTATTCCAAAAAAGTATGATGATTTTGTTACAACTGTTGCTATGATAACTAAGAATGGAGAACCAAGTTGTTATACAGAATAAATGAAGGTTTCTAAAAGTGCTAAGTGGACATTAGAAATGAAATAAGAAATGGATGCCTTGGAAAAGAATAAAACATGGGACCTGGTGGAACTTCCAAAGGACAAAAAGATTTGTTGGTTGCGAGTGGGTATACAATCTAAAGAAAGGTGTTGATGACAAGGTTTCAAAACACAAAGAAATATTGGTAGAAAAAGGGTACCCTCAAAAGGAAGGTATTTATTTCCATGAAATATTTTGACTAGTCGTTAATCTTGTTTTCATTATGTTAGTGTTAGCACTAGTTGATTTGCTTGATCTTTAGTTAGAGAAACTAGATGTTAAAATTACATCTCTACATGGATATTTGGATCGGTACATTTACATAGAACAACCAAAAGGATTTGTCCAAAATCATAAAGGAAAATTGGTTTTCAAGCTCAAAAATTCATTGGATGGCATCAACAATTATCGAAGGCAATGGTACAAGAAGTTTGATTGCTTCATAGTGAGCCAAAATATTTAGTAGAAATGAGTATGATCATTGTGTTTACTTTAAAAGGTTGGAAAATGGAATGTTCATTATCTTGGTTTTATATGTTGATGATATGCTCATTACAAGAAAGAGAATGGTTGAGATTAATAGGTTGAAGGCTCAGCTAGCTAGGATGTTCGATATGAAGGATTTAGGAACAACAAAACTAATATTCGGCATGGAGATACACAGAGATAGAAAAAATGATATGTTGTGGTTATCTCAAGAAAAGTATGCAGATAAAATACTTTAGAGATTTGGCATGAATAAGGTGAAACCAATTAAAATCCCTTGTCTTCTCATTATTACCTTTATTTTGGTTTGTGTCCCAGTAATGATGAAGAAAAGTAACATGTGTCTTGTGTACCATATGTTAATGAAGTTGGAAGTCTGATATATTTTATGCTTGTACTAGACAAGAATTTTCACATGTGGTTGGTGTTTTTAGTAGATACATGGAAAATCCATGAAGATACCATTGGGCAGTAGTGAAATGGTTGTTTAGGTACCTCATAGGTATAAGCAATTATTACATCACCTTTAATGGTTTAAGTGATGATGTTTGTGGTTATGATGATTCAGATTTTGCAGGTGACTTAAACAAGAGGAGATCCACTTCAGGTTATGTCTTTACTCATGCAGGTGGTCCTATAAGTTGGACGTCAAAACTACATGATGTTTTTTATTTATCCACTACAGAGGCATAATATGTATCTACCTCACATGCTTTGAAAGGGACAATTGTTTGAAAGGCTTACTAGGTGATTTTGGAAGGATATAGAATAGGATAAAAGTTTTATGTAATAGTCAAAGTGCTATTCATTTGGATTAAAATACAACTTATCATGGCTAAACAAAACACATTTATGTGAAGTATCATTTTCTAAGACAGGTTATCGATGAAGGTGGAGTACTTCTTTAAAAAATTACACACTCAAAAGAATTGTGCAAACATGTTCATGAAACCAATAACATTAGAGACGTTTTGGAAGTGCATAGATTATCTTAGATTGCAAAAAAGGTTATGAAAGAAAACGGGAAAGGTATAAGGTATATTTTTGTCTACTCGGATATTGTTGATAAGGATGACAACAATTTCCCTAAAAGATAGGAGTTGGAAATTTTGTGTTTAGCAATAGTTGTTTCTTCCTAGTTTATGGATTTAGAATTGTCCATATTTTTTATTCTGGATCATAACCAATTTACCAAAAAGATAGGAGTTGGATTTTTTTTAGTTTAGCAACAACTTATTTTTCCTAGTTTATGGATTTAACATTATTATGTTTTTTAATCTGATTTTATGTTGCTTTAAGGAAACAAAAATTAGAATAAACAATTCTATATGATTATGTGTAAGTCCATAGAGGAAATAGATGATATTGAAGAGCTGATGTGAATCTAGAGTGAATAATAGCTATATGTTGTTTCACAGAATATTTTAATCTACATCTTTAAATAACAAGAAAATTGAGACACTTGATTTGTATATGTTTCCCTCAAGAGGGTTTTACCATGTTAAATATATGTGTTCTTATTATATGTTTGATATAATATTCTCTATCTTATTTGTCTGATCTTCATATTGTTTAATCTTACATTATAAGAAGTGGTATCAGAGTCGAGTTACTAGAGATCAAGGAGAAGAAGTGAATCGGATTCCAAGATTGAATCTAGTTGCTTTAGAAAATGGAGAAGGCCCAAATTACGAACTTTGAGGTGGATAAGTTCAATGGGAAACTCAATTGTGAGTTATGGAAACTCAAGATGAAATATCTTCTTGTGCAACAAGGGTTGTAGAAAACCCTGTTGGAAAAGTAGAAAAAGGCCAATGGACATGTAGAATTAAGACTAGGAGGATATGGATTCGAGAGCTCTCAATACCATTTGAGTGTGTTTAGCATATGAGGTCTTACTTGACATTGTTGAAGAATATTGGACATCATGCTTATGGGTTAAATTAGAAAGCATGTATATGACCAAATCCTTGACCAACAGGATATTTCTGAAGAGGAAGCTTTATACCCTAAGAATGACTTATGGTACAAAGATCCATTATCATTTGAATGTGAATCTTGATGATGAAGAAAAGGCAATAGCCTTGCTTTGTATGATGTCTGATTCATGGGATCATCTTATCAACTCTATATCATTCAGTAATCTAGAATCATTTGATTATGACACTATTGTTGGAGCCTTATCATTAGAAGATAAATGAATTAATAATAATCAAGAAAGTTTGTCATCAGCAATAGTAATGAATAGAGGTCGATCAAGTGAATGAGCGTAGAGTTCAAGAAATACATCTAGGTCGAATTTAAAAGCAAAGTAGGTTAAGCTCAGGTGTAGGTTTTTCAACAAATCAGGTCATCTGAAAATTGACTGTTGGAAGAGAAAAGTATATAAGGAGGATTTTTCCTAAGATTATTCCATAAAGGAACCAAACATAGAAGAATCAAGTCCAAAAATGGTTGATGAGGTAATGTCTATTTCCAATGTCCACCAACATCAAAATAATTGGTTGTTGGATTCTGGTGCCTCTTACAATATGTGTCTTCATAGAAGTTGATTTTCATCGTATTAATCAATTGATGAAAGGGTTTTTTATATGGGAAATGATATTTCTTATAAAATCATTATAATTGGAAACGTAAAAATTAGGATGTATGATGGCACTATGAAAACATTACTGATGTGTGGCATGTTCCTGAAGTAAGAAAGAATATGATATCCATAATAATTTTTTATGTTGTTGGTTACAAGTTTTAGGTTGAAGGTGGAATTATGAAGGTTTTTGTTAAGTCAGGAACTTGTTTCTTACTTTTTTATGTTTGATTGTCATTTTTTATTCTAGTTTGCTTATTTTCTTGAGTTTATCCTTTCACTTACTGTAGAAATTTTTTGTATTTAGTGAAATTTTCAAGTTTTTTTCCTTTAGGTTTATTATTGTTTTTCCTCCTTTAGTTTTTGAAGGGTTTAAAGGTCATTATGTTGATTAAGGATGTCAACAATATATTCTAAGAGCATAGTTTAGCACCTAAACTTCATTCAAATTGAAAAAAATGATTAAAATAGCGCCAAAAGTGATTTCAAATTATTCTTGTAGCGCAAGTGCCCAAAATTAACACAGTGGTGCTACAAGAATATCACGCATGTTAAATTCTCCGACTTTTGAGCCAATTTTTTGCATGATTTCGAATCTTAAGTGACTAATCACGTGATTTAACGATTTTGGCCCATGTTGTTTCAGTGGTCATCATGAAAATAGGTCGGTTCATATCGTGGAAGAGATCATGGTTATCATCAACTAGAACGCAGCCCATCATGACAGATAGAGGCAGAGACTGAGTTTGATGCGAGGGTAGTTATTCTATGCATGTAATACGAAGCTGAAGACTTAAGTGGGCCAACGAAATCTACCAAAAAACTGAAGGTTGCTGTTATAGAGCATAGTCGGGGTTTTCACAGTTACAGAGGAAATTAGGGCTTTCTCCTCCTACCACTTGGAGGTAAATCAAACAGCTGAAGACACATGTATACTTAAATTCGGTAATAAGACAGCACAAGGAGTGGTTTAAAGCTTCTGTAGCTCGACAGAAAGCAGGTATTCCGTGATAACCTATTAATAGCTATTGAATTGGGGCTTTCTCGATAAAGTCTACTCCGTTAAAATTGGTTAAGGGAAACATTAAGTTATGCCTTTAAATGAGATTCCTGCCGAAGAAATGGCTGTTTAAGATATTCTGAGATGCTGTGGTGAGTGGAAGGTTGAAAAGTAGCATTATATTGAACCATTCCCTTGTCGAAGCCTGAAAAGATGACAGGGTGAAGAGCTGTGTATTCTGTGGTGTCCAAATTTCACAAATTGATTTGCTGCCTGTAAATAATGTAACAAAGGAGTCGAAAATGTAAAATTGCATAAAGACCTATTGTTATCAGGTGCTAAAACTGACTAATTATGGTGCTAAAAGCAAGTGAATAGACAGAAGATTACTTTTATATCCTCTATCTGCTAGAAAAACCATCTTCAGTTGATCTTAGAAACCACAAATTGATCTAAAGAGCTGGCAGCTGAGATCATTTATGCAAAGTTTTTTTTTTTGGTTTTTTTTTTTGTACAACGATTGCTCATAGGTGACACTAGAAGGAATTAAGGGTTATTTTTGGTATTGAGTCTAAATACACGGGTGTTTTGGTACATTCTGGATATGGTCAGCTATTTTGAGGATAGACTGAATGATAGCTAAATTTCACCCACAGTTTTAGTGAAGAGTATTGAGCACTCTGTGACCTAAATCATTTGAGCCTGTGGTGAAACCTATCCTGCAGTAGAAAACAAAAGGGAACAGTCAAGGGAGACTGAGGAAAGCTGGTTATTGAGACCTGAGAGGTTTAAGGAGGACAAAGCAGCTTCTAGGTCATTGACAGAACCCTAGAAGTACACAGAGTTTCAGCCATTGAAAGCAGCCCTAGTGAGTTCAGATGGGTAAAAGTGGTAAAATAAATAGGGCTGAGCCCACTGATGTAAGCTGGATTGAGGAATTCCCAAGCTGTGTAGAAATTTTCCAGAAGGTTGGGTGGCTATATTTTTTCAAAAGAATAGATGGTTATAACACTGAGGTTTCCTGTAAATTTGCACAATGCTACAATCATGACATGGTGGTTTTTGACACTTTAAAGTTTAGATTGATAGTGTATCTAGTTGCAGAAGATACAGGAATCAAAAATGAAGGTGAGATGTGGTTTAAAAAGTTGCCATTCACTTTTGATGCCCAGAGGTATCTGTTACCTAATGTTACCCCAGACTGGAGCAAAGGCATACTGATCCAAAATTTCAGAAGTGAGTTGGTGGAACCCATTAGAATCTTACAAAGCTATATAACCTGTGAAGGCATATATGCCTATGTTTTCAAATACCATTTTAGGTTTTTATAGCATATGGTTGGTGTATCTAAAATGAGCCTTCCTTTCTTCTTGCTCAAAAGTCTCCAGAAGATGTCTAGTAGAGTAAAATACCATCAAGATCATACCTCCCAATCCATTTTCCACCATGGAATGATTAAATTGATCATTAGTACTATCCTGCAGAGTGAAGGGAAAACCTGGGATTTCTTCTTCTTCTGGTCTAGTTTTCAAGTTAAACAAGACGATCAGCAAAGCAAAAAGCAGGTAGACAAAGGAAAAGTCCTAGTGAGGAAACTAGGTCAGAAGGTTAAGACTGAAGACAAGAAAGAGGTTAAGCTTGAAGAAGCATCAGAGCCTTTGAAGGATGACAATGAACCTCAAATGTTTTCAGCTGACATTAAGGGTAAATATTCACTGTTTACATAAAAGAAAGAGCAGCCTACACAACACATGATACCAGCAGAAGTTTTCAGTGATGATAAAACTGCCATTACAGAAAAAGTTGTTGTACAGGAAGAAGATATTCAAGCCCAGCAAAGGAGTCCCATCACTATCCTATCAAAGGATGAGGGTTATTTGTTAGAGGAAGATAAATCCATTGCTAAAATTGAAGCTAGGGCTGATACACGCAAGGAATTTTCCACTTTGGAAAACAAGAAAGTCAGACCTAGGAGAAAGAAGAGTAGGGTTGAAGTTGTGGAGTTTGCTACAGTCAAGCATCAAGGAAGAAATTTGAAGATGATGGGAGAATTAGCTCCAGTTTGGAGGCCTAAAACTAGGCCAACAAATAAGTTAAGGTTGAATGTGAAAAAGCTACTTAACCCTAGATTAAATACCAAAGAGGTGACTGTCCTGGATGATGTTTCCTCAGATGAAAAACCAGAAATTGACAAGGTTAGCAGTAAAAGGAGGAAAGAAATAGTTACAAAAACTTCATATTTTCATCCTGCAAAAGAAAAAAAGTCATTACAGTCAGTAGAAGATTCAAATATCACCCAGACTAAATTATCTACAGTATTTCTTGAATTGAGAGCTGAATTGTTGAAACAACAGCAGGAAGAAGAAACTGAAGTTCCTTATTTTGAAGATCAAGAATTGAAAGATGAAGCTATACCTAAGGAGACAGACACTCAGGAAAACCCTAGTATCCCTGATATTTCCACAAATCTGTTAGAAGAAGATGCAGATATTTTCAGGAAGCTTAATATACCATGGATTCCTAGTGATATGCAAGATGCCTCAACAGAGAAAGCCTTTGATTCAGAAAAAGAGAACCTGCAGAGAACTATCAAGCAATAGAGACATTAGATGGACTACATGCAGGAAGTAAATGATGGATTAATCCTAGCAAATAGAAGACTAAGAGAATATTTGCAAGAAGTTACTGAACATTTTAAAGAACTGGCAGCAGTGTCCAAGGAAGCCTTGAAGAGGAAAAGAACCACTGATTTGCACTGTGCAGAGTTGAAGTTGACTGTGGAAATCCTACAGAAGCAAAATGAAGAGCTCTCAAGAAGACTAGCAGGCATGGAAGATGAGCAAAAGAGAGCCAAGAAGAAGTCTCAAGCTCTAGATGGAATAGCATTTCTAGCTAAGGCTGCAAAGGACCTTTGAATTTGTTAGTTAGTCAATTATGTATTTTTGAGAAACACTTTAATTAGTTAGTGGTTTACTATGATTTGAAAAATATCACATTTTGTAAATTGTAATTTAGCTTTATCTCATCGAGTAGTTAGCTGAAGGAAGTTAGGGTTTTAACCCTAACTGGTTTTTGTTGAGGAATACTATTTAGATAGATGAGAAAGACAGAATGAGGGTTCAATTTTTGGGAGAACTTCAGGAGGTCTTTTGGACTTATTTGTGAGCTAAGTATCATAAATCTTATATGTATTTGATGACAGAATATGAAATATATGACACTTTATACCCTTTAGTATATGTTTTAGCTTCATTTTGAGTTTGTTTAACTACTTGACTGATATATTCATTGCTGGTTCATGGTTTCTTTGCTTGTGATTCTTGTCAGTCCTGAATGAACTTTAAGATTATATTCTGATGGATACTTGTTGATTATATTATGCATCTTTTTCTATTACTTGCTTATGATTCAGTTCTTGTTTAGCTCATGAGTGTATTCCCTATTGGTCACCAAATTTACAACCAAGAAAACATTCTAGAAACCCTAAACCTAGTTTACTTTATTGAGTTTTTGAGATTGTGTTGGCTTGTTTCTTCATAGCCTTGGAAACAATTTTTGGCACAAACAGTTTCCAACGGAATCTTAGTGGTCATGAAAGAAACAAGGATTGAGAACATGTACAAGCTAGAAGAGATTTTGAGGTAAGTCAAGTAACAGTTGTGTCTGAAGCTACAAGTGACCCTTCTTGTCTATGGCGCCAATGCTTGGGACATATGAGAGAGAAATGGTTGAGGTTCTTATTGACCGTAAGTTACTCCCTAGTATGAAATTTCTGAATTTTAATTTCAGCAAGAATTGTGTGTTTGGTAAACAGGCTATATAGACTTTCAAAGAAGGAATGAATTTGGCAAAGGTATCCTTGCTTACATTCACTCTGATGTTTGGGTTCTACTACAATTTTGTATTGAGGATGTCCATACTTTGCAATGTTTATAGATGATTATTTTAGTAAGGTATGCATATATTTGTTAGAAAGAAAATTTGATGTGCTTAATGCATTTAAGCAGTTTAGGGCTTTGGTTGAAACGAGCACAAGTAGGACAATCAAAATATTAAGGAGTGATGATGGAAGTGAGTTAACATCTAAAGAGTTTGAGTATTATTGCAAGGAAGCTGGGATAAAGAGGCATAAAACCACACTCTATACTCCACAACAAAAAAGTGTTGTTGAATGCATGCACATGACTCTTCTATAGAGAACAAGGTATATGCTCAGTAATGCCAAGTTGCAAAAGGAATTGTGGGTAGAGGAAATTCTTACAACCTTATATTTGGTAAATCAATCACCATCAACTACAATAGGTTGTAATATCCATGAAGAGGTGTGATAGGACACCCTTGTGATTATTCAAATCTTACATTTTTTGGTTGTGATTCTTATGCTTTAGTTCCAAGCAGTCAGTGTTCTAAGTTATATCTAAAATCAAATAAGTATGTATTTGTTGGATATGGTGATGGTGTTGAGGGATATATATTGTGGGATCCTACTTCCCAACAAATAATCATTAATAGAGATGTTGTATTTGATGAAATGAGACTCATGAAGTCAAATTTGGAAGATGGTGAAATGAAACAGGAACAAAAACCATAGATGCAACAAATTTAGCTGTAGAGTCGGTCATAGATAAGAGAGGAGGATCATGAAGTTATTGATGAATATTCTCATGAATAATATCCCGAAGAAGAATATGTAGAGACAAAAAATTTCCAATAAATTCAGAAGTTGTCAAAACCATCTCTACGAAAATCTATACAGGTTAGAACTTTTCTAAAAAGGTATGATAGTTTTGTTGCAAATATTGTGTAATGTCCCCAACCCTTCGAATGATGAAGATGATGCTACCATACACCAAACATCCAGGAAACTAGCCCCATGAACATGTACATACATATAAACTGAAGGAAAATGCTTAAGACATCAAACATACTAAGATGCATAATCATACATATACTCAGCGGAAGCAAAATATACCATTCAGCATTCAAAATGTCCATCATCATAATTCATTAACAGTAATTATGATTGCAAAATAGATTAGTTAAGAATACTTATCTTATAAGAACTGTCCCTCAAGCAACTACGTCGCTACAACGTTCCACCCAACCATAGGCCAGTGTGCTCCTTAATATCTCAACAATACTACCACCCCTGAGTCGGGCATGATTCCCCAAGGAATAAGGAACTAGCAGGCTTACACATAGCCAATGATAACAAAATAGCCAAGCCAATACAATTGGCTTTCTCAGGAAAACAACGGATTAGCCAAGCCAACACAGTTGGGTTTATCAGGCAATCCAGGAGATTGGAAAGGCTAAATGCTAAGCTAGTGAGATCATTGAAGAGCTAAGGACACCTACACCAGAACTATCCTAACTTCTAGGACACCCACACACACCCAACACAAGGCAATCAGTCCTTTCTCTGCTACACAGTCCCTCAGGACCTGACCTCCCTTCTAGTGCTATTTAGGGGTTGTGGAGAAGAAATACATCCCTCTATCTCTATCTATGTGGTTCCCAAACCCACCAGGTTTGTCAAGCAAATAAGGCCCTCATCACCACCCCAATATAGTCCGAAGACCAACCGCTGCTTTCTTGCAGCCAAACAAGAACTTCACAACTTGGATAGGGGAATACAATCCCTGAGTTTTTCTTAGCTTTTTCATGGCCAACACGACCCCACCATGACCTACAGTAGATACCACTACAGTCTGATAATGGAAAAGGAATAGCCTCTCTGCATGAATTGAAGGGAAAATAGCATACTCATACCAACAATCGATGAGAGAAAAGAGAGCTAACCCCCACAAATAGAATCGTGAATCCTTTTATCTCAGCTCTGCATGAGTAAAAATGGGTGTCTCTACATGAGATGGGTAGTGAACAATTCCTGTGCATGAGGAATGAATAGCCAACAATGGAGAGAGTGGAAAGATGATCGGGCATCCCAAACATCACGTTAGGAAAACCACTCCCAGCCCGTGCGTGTGACTGAACCAGCTGGTGGAGAGTGCGTGGAGGCAAGCCTTCCACCCACCACTACCCAACATTAACTGCCCTTAACTAACATAGGATCTTAAGTGGTTGATCGACACATGGATTTTCCCCATGGGTTCTAGGTTTAATAATCCCCCCCTTATCCTTAGGAAATCATGCCCTTTTCAATATATTTGCATCGACATATATAGTTGGGGTTATTTTAATTAAAATGCATAGTTACATGATGCCACAACTTAATATGTGTCGTATATATTGATATACTATCGGAAACAATTCCAAACACTGAAACATAACACAACCAAATCCATGGTGGGGCCTTTGCCTTTAGCTCCGCACCATGATTATTTACAATATATATGTATCATGTATATTTAATGCATCGAGGTCAAAAATGGGTTGTTACATTCCCATCCCCCTTCAATAGCACTGTCCTCAGTGCTTTACAAGATTTGCACAAAATGCTACACTGGTATCGCCTCAATGTTCCACAGAATTGAACAAAAATGGATGTGCCAATCACATGGCATCCTTCAGCTCCCATGTAGCCTCTTTAGGTCCATAGTGCTCCCAGTGTACCTTTACTTTCTCTATGGCTCAGTTCCGAAGCATTGTGACCTTCCCGTTGAGGATGTGCATTGGATCGGTTTGGAACTCTCCCTCGATTTCCACCTGAATCACATCCCAATTAATCTCATGGTTAAGATCATGTACATATTTCTTAAGCAAAGAAAAATGAAAAAAATTATGAGCTCTAATACTAGTAGGAAATGTAAGTCTATATGCAACTGGGCCTATTATTTCAAGCACTTCAAACAGTCCACAATATCTTGGTGGTATCTTGGCACAACTTCCAAGCTTCAAGGAACTCTTCCTTGCCCTCACTTTGAGGTAGACATGATCCCCAACACTGAACTCCCTGTTCACCCTATGCTTATCTGCATAGATTTTATGTCTGTCATGTGCTTCTTTTAGATTCTATCTGATATTTACAACCTCTTGCTCCATTTCCTTGAGCAATTCTGGTCCAAGCACAACCCTGTTCATTGGATTATCCCAAGTCACTGGTGTCCTACATCTTCTTCCATACAAAGCTTCATACGGACTCATCCCCAAGGATACCTGCTGTCCATTGTTATAATCAAACTCTACCAAGTGTAAGTAATCTTCCCACTTGGTTGGTTTGTCCATCACGTACATACGAAGCATGTCTTCAAGCACTTTATTAACTTTCTTTGTCTTCCCATATATCTGAGGATGGCATGCAATGCTAAGGTTTAGCTTTGTACCCAAATCTGCAAAGAACCCCTTCCAAAAATTGGAAGTGAACTTGACATATCGGTCAGAGACTATTGCTTTTAGCAATACATGCATTTTGAAAATCTCCTTCATGAAGATCTTTGCAATGTCATCAGTCTTATGCGTAGACTTCGCTGGTATAAAATGTGCTTTTTTAGTCAACTTGTCTACCACAACCATGATGGAATCATGTTGTCTCCAAGTCATCGGCCATCCTATAATAAAATCCATGGAAATAATTTCCCATTTCCATTCTGGAACTAGCAAAGGCTGCAAAAAACCTGCTAGATGTTGATTCTCAACCTTTACCTATTGACATTTCATGCACCTTGAAATGTATTCAGCCATGTCCTTTTTCATTCCTAGCCAAAAGTACTGCTTTCTGGCAATAGAAATTGTCTTCTGGTATCCTGGGTGACCGGAATACGGAGTTTGATGGATTTCATCCATAACAACTCTCCTCAAATCTCCTACATTCGGAATATAAATTCTGCCTTTATAAGTAAGAAGTCCATCTTCTTCCAATTTATATCCTCGTACCTCTTCTCAAGACTTTGCTGCTGCAATTTTTCTTTTACCAGCTCATACAATTCATCTCCAGAAGCATGATTAACAATATGCTCCCTCAAATATGATTGGCAAATACTAAGGGATGCCACATGCATTTCCTGCACCTTCCTGCTGAGTGCATCAGCTACCTTATTCTCTTTTCCCTTTATGTGCTTGATTTCAAAGTAAAACTCACATAAAAACTTTAGCCATCTTGCTTGCCTAGCATTCAGGGTAAGCTGATCAAATAGATACTTCATGCCACAATGGTTTGTTCTGAGCTCAAATCTTCTACCCATTAAGTAATGCCTCCACATCTTGAGAGCATGTACTATGGCTGCAAGCTCTAGATCATGAGTGGCATAGTTCTTCTCATGCTCCTTCAGCTTTCTTGACTCATAATATATCACGTGGTTGTCCTACATAAGGAATCCTCCATGTCCTTGTCCGCATGCATTGGCACACACCACAAAATCTTTCTCCAGATCTACAACATTCAATACTGGTGCACTGGTGAGAAGATTCTTCAACTTCTGGAATCTTTCTTCACACCTCGATGTCCATTCAAACTTTATCCCCTTCTTTTGCAAAGAAGTGATGGCATGTGCGAATTTGGAGAATCCTTCAATGAATCTCCTATAGTATCATGCAAGTCCCATAAAAGATCTTACATCTGTCACATTTCTTGGAGCAGGCCAATTCATAATGGCTTCAATCTTTTCAAGGTCCACAGATATACCCTCTTCTGAGATAATGTGGCCCAAATACTGAATTCTATTTCTATAGAAGTCACACTTGCTCAATTTTGCATACAACTGGTGCTCCTTGAGCAATTGCAATGTCAACCTCAAATGCTCTTCATGTTCTTCCTCATTCTTACAATAAACAAGAATTTCATCAAGGAAAACAAGAAAAACTTTTCCAATCATCTGCTGAAGACACTATTCATAAGGCACATAAATGTAGCTGGTGCATTTTTGAGACCAAACGGTACCACTACAAACTCATAATTCCCATACCTTTTCCTGAAGGTTGTCTTATGAATGTCTTCATCCTTGATTCTCACCTGATGGTAACTAGACCTCAATTCAATATTGGAAAATACCTTTGCTCCTCTCATTTGATCAAAGAGGTCATCAATCCTAGGAAAAGGATATTTATTCTTCACAGTAACCTTATTCAACTGTCTGTAATCAATACATAACCTCAGTGTACCATCTTTCTTCTTTACAAACAGAACTGGTGCTCCCCAAGGAGACACACTCGACCTGATATACTTCTTTTCCAACAACTCTTGCAATTGCATCTTCAAATCTAACATCTCTAGTGTACTCGTCTTGTAGGGTGTCTTGGACACTAGTGCTTTTCCTGTAACAAGTTCAATTGTGAAATCAATGCCCCTTTTTGGAGGGATCCCTGGAAACTCATAAGGAAACAAATCCTTGAATTCCTGTAACACCTTATAGTCCTCCAACCTAGGAGTTTCATCCCAGTTGCCTCCAAAATATGAGCTGCATAAAACTGGAAACCCTTCCTATAGAATTTTTTCAACTACATTGTTGAAACCAGCCTTACTGATATTACCTTTGAAATACCTTTCACAACTACTAGGTTTCCTTCATCATCCATGCATTCAAAAGTCTTGTTATAGCAGTCAAGCTTTATCCTATGAGCTTCTAACCAATCCATCCCAATGAGAACATCATAGGAACCAAGTGGTAGAATATTCAGATCTACACAAGTAATCAATCCATTCATAACCAATGGACATTTCTATACCACTTCACCGACCTTTCTCTTAGTCCCAGTGGCTAGCTGAACTAACCAATATTTCCTATGCTTACTTTCTCAAAAGCACAAATCTCCACTACTATAGGAGTAATGTAACTATGAGTAGAACCATGGTCAATCAAAATAGAAATAGGTTGTTCAACAATATTACCTACCACTTCAACCACAGTTGATTGGTGATCTACCTGGTGGTCCTCCAGTGCTGCATAAATTCTAGGGACTGCCCTTGCTACTTGAACCACCATTTCTTCTTCTTGAATGTTGTAAGCTGGTCTTGCATTCACATTCTTGAGTGGACAATATCTGCACAAGTGGGGTCCTTCACATTTCCAACATTTGAGTGTTCTTTTATTCTATTGTGGATCTTTAGGCTTTTCTCTTGTCACTCCTACTGGATTACTCACAGCTTGGGATGGCTGCTTTTGCTGATTCCTGAATCTAGAAGGTTTGAAACCTTTCTTTCTCTGGTCAAATTTCTCATTCTTCTTGTCCTTCCAGGCCTTATGGTAATCAGGATTACCTTTTCTTTGCTCATAGCAATACTTAGCATTCCCTATTGCTTCTTCAAGAGTTCTAGGTTCATAAAACTCAATTCTGTCTTTGTAAGACTAAGGAAACCCACTCAAAAATTGTTGGACCTTCACTTTTTCATCTTTGATGTATTGGACATACCTCAACAATTCTAAGAATTTATTTGCATATTCATCCATGGTCTGCTGTCCCAATATCATCTCATGGAACTCCTTAATCTTGTCATCATAATACCTATCAGAGAGGTATTTCTGCTTGAAATACTTCTTGAATTGTTTCCACTTCAGTCTCCTTTCACTAATCCTCTTTACTTTCTTGAAGTGTTCCCACCAAATGGATGCTATTCCATTCAGATTGAATATGGAAACTCTTGCCTTCATGTTTCCCGAATAATCCTGCACTTGGAAGTACTTCTTTATCCCAAGAATCCAAGCATCAGCCTCTTGTCCAGTATTTATCTGACTATCAAATGTAGGAGGTTTAGCTTTCTTAAATTAATCCCGAGAGCGATCCCTATGGTGTCTCCTTCTTTTCCTTTTACGAGAAGATGAACTTGTATCCTCGCTGGATTATTCAGAGTCAGATGATCCACTAGAATTCCTTCTCCTTCTCCTAGTACTACTCTTACTGCCTTCTCATCATGCTGTACCTCATCTAGATTCTATCTTTCTTTGCAAGTCTGTCAAAATCTGCAACATGGTAGCATTCAACTGATACTACTCTTCTTGGGATTTAATCAAGCTTCTCATGGTGGCTACAACATCTGACGATGTCTTTTGGAATCTCCTTCCATTAGACTCTAGGTCATCATTTCCATTACATACATTTTCTCCCATGGCATCTCCCGCAAGCTCGTAAGAATCTATAGAATCACATCCATCATGGGTTCTCATAACTAAATCACCACTTACCTACCAACTGTAATTTCTGAAATACTTCCCTTGAAGGTGGCTATGATTCTGCAAATGTGTTAGATAGAAAAACTATTAGATGTATACCTTGATAATAATAAAAATAGAACTACTTACCTTCTCCTGGAAAAATCATAAAATAACCATTTTTCTTAAACATAAAATCTTCTTCCTTTTTAGCCCCATAATCCACTGACAATCTACTCAAAGCCCATTGACAAACAGTAAAAAAAATGCTTGGAAATCACTAAGAAATTCCATTGGAAAACCCAAATTTCTGTTGGCCCAATTGGACCTCTTCCCAACTAAATTTCTGACACTTCGGCGGTCAAAACACCTAGGTTTTTCCGCTGCTCATTGGAGGTCGGTTCATCTATTTCTCTCCGTCGTGTCGGATCCGTAGTTGTCTAGGATTTCGAACTTTATCGATGATGCCAAGGATTGTCCATCGAAGGTCAAACAACTAACCCTTTCCACTGTGTAGACGGTTTCAACAACTATAGTTTTCCATAGTATCAGCAATTGAATGCATTATTCATCAGGTGCTCAGTCCCTTAGGCAGCTGCAATGGTGGCCAATGAACTCTCTGTGGTTTCCATGGGCCATAACCCTATCGACAGTCGGAGCAATTAAGCACCATGTGTTGACGATCCAAAACTGAACAAGTCCACTATGTCGATGACCCAAAACACTAAATTTTTTTGACATTGCAGTGATCCAAACAAAAAATTACCTCCGATGTGTTAGCGATCAGAAACTTTGCCCCTATGACATGTTGCATCAACGATCGGATGCACTATTCATCGGCTGGATAGTGTCTTAGACTACCGCAACAATGGGCAGCAAATTGACTATGGGTTCCACAGACCTCTCATCGGCTGTCAAAAGCACTAATCACTGTGGCTTCGATAGTTGAAGCCTCTATCCTTCGGAAGGATAGTCCACTAGACAACTGCAATAGTGGACACACGAACAACTAAATTTTTTCGATGTCATTCATCAGCGACCAAAACAACTAATACTTTTTGATGTCATCCACCACATCAGTGGCTCCATCCTCTAAATTTCACCAATGGTTCCGACTAAGTGAGCCGACGTTTCAGCAGTTCCTTCAACTAACTTATGTCGATCGACGCTCCAATCTTCTAAATTTTTCTGATCCCCGATGGGTTCAACACTTAGACAAATTCAAAATTTTTTCTTTCTTTCCTGTCCACGTCAGCACCTTCATTCTCTATCTTTCTCTGATGGCGGTGACATTTTGGTGAACCCATCATCTAAGTTTCATCTATTCACTCAACTAAATTCCGTCGATGTTTCAGTGATCCTTAGCCATACGAAGTCATTGTTTCAGTGCTCCCATCATCTAATCATCGGCGATCCCATTAGCTAATCTCTGTCGATCACCGATGGTCTCAACCCTTAAGTGAAATTTTGGGAAACATTGCTTCTTTTTTCTCTGTGTCAGCGATCTCGTCCACTATTCCTTTCCAACATTTTGGCTGCCTTCAGGGGATCTCCACCGACATTTCGGCTGGTTGATAAACTAAATTCAGTTGATCGGTTAGCAAATTTTCACTGAAATTATCTTATCCTCCACCATTGCTGGGGCCTGCATCGAAGGTCTATCCATCTAAGTTTTTCGATGGGCCGACAACCTAACACTTATAAAAAATTTCGAAATCCTTTCTACCTGTCCCTCGTCAGGTGGCCTTCAACCTATACTTTCCATTGTATTGGAGGATCTTCTCACTTAGTCCTCTGATGATCCGACGAGTTCGGCACTTGGAAAATATTTGAAGTTTTTATGATTTCTGATATTTGTTGGGAAGAAGGAAAAATACCTCTGTTAACTAGTTTCTCATGGCCTTCTAAGGCTCACTGCTGCAACGAAGGCCCTGTCACTGAATATTCACGACCCATTCAGGCCCATGCTGCAACCTGTAGCTCTAATACCACACTATAATGTCCCTGACCCTTCGACCAGTGAAGAGGACGCTACCATACACCAAACATCTAGCAAACTAGCCCCATGAACATGTACATACATATAAACTGAATGAAAATGCTAAAGACATCAAACATACTAAGATGCATAATCATACATATACTCAACGGAAGCAAAACATACAATTCATAATTCAACATGTCCATCATCATAATTCATTAATAGTAATATGATTGCAAAATAGATTAGTTGAGAATACTTATCTTATAAGAACTGTCCTGCAACCAGCTACGTCACTGCAACATTCCACCCAACCATAGGCCAGCGTGCTCTTTAATCTCTCAGCAAAGCTGGAACCCCCGAGCCGGGCATGATTCCCCAAGGAATAAGGAACTAGCAGGCTTACACATAGCCAAGGATAACAAAACAGCCAAGCCAACACAGTTGGGTTTCTCAGGAAAACAACAGATCGTCCAAGCCAACACAGTTGGGATTATTAGGCCATCCAAGAGATGGAAAAGGATAAATTCAAATCTAGTGAGGTCATTGAAGAGATAAGGACATGTACACCAGAACTATATTGACTTCTAGGACACCCACACACACCCAACACAAGGAAATCAGTCCTTTCTCTGCTACATAGTCCCTCGGTCCTTGACATCCCTTCCAGTGCTATTTAGGGGTTGTGGAGAAGAAAGCCAGCCCTCTAGCTCTATCTGTGTGGTTCCCAAACCCACCAGGTTTTTCAAGCAAATTAGACCATCATCACCACCCCAATACAGTCTGAATACCAACCGCTGCTTTCCTGCAGCCAAACAAGCACTTCACAACTTGGACAGGGGAAGACAATCCCTGAGTCGTTCTTGGTCCTATCATGGCCAACATGACCCCACCACAACCTACAGCATATACCACTACAATATGATAATGGAAAAGTAATAGCCTCTCTGCGTGAATGGAAGGGAAAACCGCATACTCAGACCAACAATTGGTGAGAGAAAAGAGACCGAACCCCCACACATAGAATCATGAATCCTTTTATCGCAGCTCTACATGAGGAAAACTAGGTGTCTCTGCATGAGATGGGCAGTGAAGAATTCCTGTGCATGAGGAATGAACAACCAATGACAGAGAGAGTGGACAGATGATTGGGCATCCCAAACGGCACGTGAGGAAAACCACTCCCAGCTCGTGTGTGTGACTAAACCAGCTGGTGGAAAGTGCATGGGGGAAAGCCTACCACCCACCACTACCCAACATTAACTACCCTCAACTAACATAGGAGCTTAAGTGGTTGACCAACACATGGCTTTTCCCCATGGGTTCCAGGTTTAACAATCCCCCCCATATCCTTAGGAAATCATGCCCTTTTCAATATAGTTGCATCAACATAGCTGGTTGGGGTTCTTTTAATTAAAACGCATAGTTACATGATGCCACAACTTAATATTTGTCGTATATCCCGATATACTATCAACAACAATTCCAAAAACTGAAACATAACACAACCAAATCCATGGTGGGGCCTTTTCCTTTAGCTCCGCACCATGATTATTTTCAATATATATTTATCATGTATATTTAATGCATCGGGGTCGAAACTAGGGTGTTACTAACTATGGAGAACCTAGTTTTTATCAGGAAGAAATGAAGGGGTTTGAAAGTCTTAATGGAAATTAGAAATGAAAGAAGAAATGGATACCTTGGAAAAGAATAAAACATGGGATGGAGTGGAACTTCCAAAGGACAAAAAATTTGTCGGTTGCAAGTGGGTCTACAAGCTGAAGGAAGGTGTTGATGACAAAGTTGCAAAACACAAAGCAATACTAGTAGAAAAATATTACTCTCAGAAGGAATAAATCGATTTCCAATAAATATTTTCACCAGTCATTAAGCTTGTTTTTATTCAGTTAGTGTTAGCACTAGTTGCTTTACTTGATCTTGAGTTAGAGAAGCTAGAAGATAAAATTGCATTTCTACATGGAGATTTGGATGAGGACATTTACATGGAACAACCAGAAAGGTCTGTTCAAAATTAGAAAGGTATATTGGTTTTCAAACTCATAAATTCAATATATGTCCTCAACCAGTCTCTCGGGAAGTGGTACAAGAAGTTTCACTCCTTCGTAGCAATACAAAATTTTACCAGAAGTGAGTATCATTAGAGGAAATTTCAACTCAAAATGGGCCTCCTAAGAAAACTTAATAAAATAATATTTATTAATTTTGGAGGAAGAAAAGAAAAAACTACTTTTTTGTTTGTATTTTCGATATATCTCCCTGTGTTTTTACTCAAATTTTGATCGAGAGAGAGTTTTAGATGTGGAATTAAATTCCACATCCAACGAGTACCTAGTCAGCATACTTTTGATGGGCCCCTCTACCCCAAAAACAAGAAATACCCGAAGAAAAGTGATGATGACAACATCATCATGTTTCTTCAGGTATTTCTTGTTTTTCGAGTAGGGGGGCCTGTAAAAAGTATGTCGAGTGGGAACTCGTTGGATTCAGAATTTAATTCCACATCTAACAAGCTCTCCCGATCAAAATTTGAGTAAAAACACAGGGAGATATGTCGAAAATACGAACGAAAAAAGTAGTTTTTTTTATGATACCTATCCCCAAATTTATATTAAAAAATTGTTTAAGAGGTGCTCCCTTTTTGAATTTTAAGGAATTTTGATTGGATAATACATGATGACATGGAATTTGCATTATTTTTGGAAGGCCCATTTTAAATTGAAATTTCCTCTAATTGATCGTTTTGTTTACTTTAAAACGTTGAAAAATGGCATGTTCATTATCCTGGTGTTATATTTTGATGATATGGTCATTGCAAGCAAGAGCATGGTTGAGATTAATAGGTTATGGTTATCACAAGAGAAGAATGTAGAGAAAATACTTCAAATATTTAGTATGAATAAGGTGAAACCAGTTAACATCCCTTTGTATTCTGATTATAATATTTCTTTGGGTTTGTGTCCTGAGTAATGATGAAAAAAAACAGTATATGTCTCATGTACCATATGCTAATGCAGTAGGAAGTCTAATGTATTTGATGATATTTACTAGACTATGTGTTTCACATGAGGCTAGTGTTGTTAGTACATACATGGAAAATTCAAGAAAAGAGCATTAAACAACAGTGAAATGGGTTATTAGGTACCTTAGAGGTACACACAACTACTGTATCATCTTTGATGGTTCAAGTGATGAATTTTATGGCTATGTTGATTCATATTTTGTAAGTGAATTGGATAAGCGAAGATCCAATTTATGTCTTTACTCTTGCAGGTGGTCCTATGAGTTCAATGTCAAAGCTACATGATGTTGTTTCTTTAAATCCACTACATAGGCAAAATATGTATCCTCCTCACATGGTTGCAAAGAGGAAATTTAGTTTAAAGGTCTGCTTGGTGAGTTTGGAAGGATACAAAATTCAAGGTGAAACTTTTTGTGACATTCAAAATGTTATTCATTTCGATTAAAATATATCTTATCATAGTAAAAAAAACACATTTATGTGAAGTATTATTTTGTAAGACATGTAATTGATGAAAGTGGAGTAATTCTTGAAAATGTCCACACTCAAAATAATTATGCGGGAATGTTCATGAAACATGTCACATTAGGGTGTGGAAATTAAGGCCAGCAATAGATTAATTTTACTCACAACAATTATCAATTGATCATGCAAAATCACTCACAAAAGAGACTGAATATGGAGTTGTAACACTAAATTGTATTAACTGAGTGTACAATAGACAACCCTATAATAACATAGGCTGCTGAATAAATAGAATACATCAAGGATTCTATTGCATGAGGAGCAAACCAAATCTAGCATAAAGCAGGCTTACTAAAAATAAGCAAATCCCCCATAGGTGTAAAAAGATGATCCCAAATCTGTCGTGGAGCTCACGAATTGGAAAAAAGGATTAGGCAAGCTAAAGAGTGGTGGAATGGTAGTTCATACATTCTTTTGTGTGGAGAAAAGAGAGGAGGATGTGTAGGACAAAAAACTAGTCAACCTCACCTAGTCTAGCTTTTCCTTTTGTGTTAAAACACTTAAAAAACAGGGAATAAAGCAGAAAAAGCAGAAGGGCGCCTAGGAGGCCAGGAATAAAGTAGATTTGATTCCTTGGGTTTTCCCATGTGCTACATGAGTCAAATAAGGCAAGTTTGACCTCTATGGATAGGTAAATAACAACTTGCACAAGGTGGGACACATGAACTAGGAAAATAAGACAAAAATAATGAAATTAATGTCTAAGTGGGTAAACTATGGGTTGATTATTCTAACACCCCCCCTTAAGCCTGAATTATGAGTAATATATCAGAAAAATATAGGGCCTAGCAACAAGGCTTAGTCACCCTTTACATACTGCATGTCCATTTAAACAAGGAAAGAGGCAAAACCAACTTGGGAAAATCCTCCCTTAAACATGGAATGTAAAACAAAATTTGGAAATGTTGTCTTCACTCATGCTTCACAGCATGATCAGCAATCCCCAGCAGTGATTTGAGATTGTTGAAGGTCTTCTCACAAAATTCTTTGGTGAAGATATCAGCTACTTGTTCTGAAGATGAATAGAAGAGTAGGTGAACGATGCCATCATGCACAAGCTCTCTGATGTAGTGCATATGGATCTCAATGTGTTTGGTTCTCTGCTTTTGAACTGGATCTTTGCAGATTTGAATGGTACTCTGGTTATCACAGTAGATGGTAGTTGAGTACTCTGATTCGAAGCCACACTCTCCAAGTAATCCCTGCAACCAGAAACATTGAGTTGTTGCATTAACAACTCCTCTGTACTCTGCTTTTGTAGATGAGAGTGCAATGGCACTCTGTTTCTTGCTTGACCAGCTGATTGGCCCTTTTGCAAGCATGAACACATATCCTGATGTGGACTTTTTGTCTGTGCTATCACCTTCCCAATCACTATCAGTAAACCCAATCAAATCAAGATC